>SNQN01007772.1:9114-31944 GCA_008642245.1 Bassia scoparia | reverse complement strand
TTGATTTTGATTGGGAATTGAGAAGAAAATTTGATGTTTTTGGGTGGTTAAATTTCAAGAACTAGTAAATGATTAATTACAGAGAGAAAAATTGAGGAAAGAGATAATTKAGATTAATTAAAGGAAATAGGGTGTTTAGGGTTAATAGGTTAATTATGAGATGTTTGATTAACATTAAATAGGATTGAACTTAACACCGTTAGCATTCTATTACTAGTAAGGGCATTTGAGGTAATACACCTGAGGGGTATATGAGCTGTTTCTAAAAACACGGGGTTATATGAGTTATTAAGCTAAAACTCTGGGGTATATGGYAAAAAATCCCTAAATTTTTTCATGCCATTTAATATGCAATCCCCACTATATCATAATTTACAATTTTCTGAAGATATAACCTCTCCATTGTATGACAAGCGGGACTTGGTGAAGTGGTAAACTTTGTCATGAGGTCTGGTGGRCTGCTAAGATGCACTCTGTATTTGGGTAATTGTAAATTCGAATTAATCCTCACTTAATCACAATTTACAATCACCAAGTGCCATGAAATTATCATCTTACCCATGGATTCACACCCCGCCCCCTCCCTGGGGCTCTCTCTCTCTCACACCCACCCAATAAAAAAAATACTTCCTGATATATATACCTACTACTTACTAATTAAGTCAATGTTTTCCTTACTTTGATATGCCTCAAAAACAAGCATATCAGATCATAAATAGCAAACAATATCAATATTCAAACCTTTTTGATAAAATAATCCAAACGAGCATCGTCAGCTTCTACTATTGAYTCAGAATTGAAGCGCTCATAAACCTACAAAAGAAGCATGAAGGTCTGAATATATAGAATAAACATACTAGTAGCAAGTCACCAATGCATATGATTTAAATACAGTCTTCAGTTGCAGCCAGAAATTAGTCTGGCAACCTAATACAGAAAACGTATGTCATATTGGGGGTCATCAAGGATCAATATTTCATCCACTTGTCTATATTAAGCTCTTAAGCCACCTTCAGGTCAAGCACTCATCATAATGAAAACTTAAAACATATATAAAATCAGGAAGGTACCTAGAACTAAGCCTGTGACGCCCAACTGCCCAAGTGTCCTAAACAAAAAGCAGGRAAAAAAACCTACCTGACAAACTAAAATAAAACTGGCCCTCTTCAAACATGCAGGCAATTTAAGGCAAATGGAGGTCAAGGTGCTTCAATTCATATCATATGCACAAGAGGACCATAGAGTCATAGACAATAATGCTAACTCGGTGAAATGACAAACTATTACAACTAGTATGACAGGGAAGCCAAAGAATTAGCGGGTAATACTGCAATCAATTGCATAACAAAAAAAAAGTTTGTCGATGACACTAGTAGAGAGTAACAAGACAATGATCCTCAAGTATCTATAACTTCTTAAGTAACATATAATCTTTAGAAGGAGCCATGTGCAAACTGCCAAGTGTTGGTGCCTCACGTGAGTAAGAAYCACCTCTCTTTGCCAAAACTTTATAGATCAAATCTAGAACATATGGTGTACTCAAAATACAAAATAAATATAGAAAAAGCATAAAAAGACCAGAAGGAATCACAGTTCGTACAACTACCAATGTCCTCTATCTCATCATCATTCAACACCAAAACTCTAAAGTTTTTGGAGAACTAGAGTAGAAATAGTGGTAGGAGGTGAACATAACTACAAAAGAGAAGAAAAACGGTAAAGAAAAACACAGTGCATATTTCTGAAGTATTAAGAAAAAAATGTGAAAGACGGAGGAAGCTCGTAGAACTAAACTACAAATCAATTAATCAATCGAGGCCTTAATCCCAAAAGTGAGGAAGCGCAATGAACTTCTCAATACCAGTCATCCAATAATAAGAAAGCTTTAATGTTAAAATGGCCTGTCAAAAAACYTATTGTGATATTGTACAGAATTTTCATTCACTTTAAGCTAGGGGATAGGGAGAGCCTGAAGCCTCCTTAATGTTAAAGAAACACACCTGTCTCACTTGTAATACAACCTTTGGCAAAACACCTTTGTGTTCATGAGACAACCTCAGCTGCAGAAAGAAGCTTTTCACATCAGGTCAGGTGTATTTGAAAATTATGCACTCCTTTTGTAATGATGAAGAAAAAACTTCCACAATTAAAAGGAGTTAAGTTAATGTTTTAAGGATTATGACACTACCTTCCCTTCAAAATTAAGACAATGGCGATTGAACAATGCATTGATGTCTGCAAGATAGAGTTAAAATTATTATTACCATCACATAACCACCTGATGAAAATTCATAATTCCATGTACAAATACACAGACATCACACATAAAATTCATGTACACTTAGAGAAAATTTATTAAGCACTACATAACTAGATCCCACACGTAAATTCCATCCCCCAACCCCCACCCACAAGGCACACATGTCAATGAGAAAAAATATATTAAGCACTACATAACTAGATCCCAAGAGAAAATTTATATAGCTGAAGTAACATTACCTGGATTCAAATAAGAGCTTAATATTATTGTTTGTCGATAAAATTGCGCATGTTCATCCAGGTACCTGAACAAGAAAGAAAAAAAAAAAGAAAAAAAGTTGCATAGTCATATACATGTACAAATGCAAAGCTTCCTACTGGTCAATGGCTTTTTTTAAAGTGAGCAAAATTATAAAGCAGCAACAATAACACCAAGGTATGAATAATACATATTATTAAGAGGAGATTTTTTACATGCCTAGGTTCATAAATGTTCAATTACCATTTTCTAACACGCATGATATCACTTCCATGTTGCTTAGAAGGCAAGCGATTAAGATGTTCAAGAACTGTATTGACATGAGACCAGTTCTGCAAGTAGAGAGAAGAGGTAAGAGGAGAAACGACAATGATGTCCATAAGTTGGTTATAGACAGAAAACACACACCTGCATTGAGATTACATCTGCATGATCTACAACTAGAATCTACACATGGAATCAGAACACACAAKATTTCTATTAATGTCCACAGGATAATCTATTCAATGTATCAAAATGCTAATAACAAACTTTTGATTGATCACCTCAATTGAAGATAGATAATCAACATCTTTTTCTTTGTTTGCCTCAGCTTCCCCGATTTTCTGAAAAACAGATATTGCAGCGTCTTAATTGTAACACCACAAACAGTATCTTAATGGATTGCAGAAGGATAAGATCTCACATCACATTAGCATCTGAGACTGAGTAAGACCAAAAGCTCTAGACAGTAGAATGACAAGAGACTTAATGTCTTACACACAGACACACGCTAAGCAAATATTGAGAAAACAAGGTAAAACAAAGGATGTGATAACGTACATAGAAAGGTACTAATTCTAATAGATAATATCATTTTGGTCGATGAGACTAAAGCTGGGTCAATGGAAGGATTAGACCAATGGAGGCAGAGGTTGGAATCACGAGGGTATAAAGCGATGATGTAGTGAATTTGGATGGAAAGGATTTGGCCATGAGTGATTGTTTTAAATATCTTGGGTCAATCATACAAAAAAGCAATGTTATTGATCAAGATGTGGCTCAGAGGATTAAACGAAGAGTGATTACAAGAGTGTAGTGTGACCAAAACATCCCTAGTTGAAGGGAAATTCTATAAGACTGCATAGCATGTTGAGTTCCTAAGACGGAACACATTAAAAAGGTGGAGGTCAGAGGCACTGTAAAGGTAAGAATAAAAAAACTTTGACTATAGATTAACTACATAATATTTTGAAGATTTAAATACTCATATATTGAATGAATATTCTACAAAAAATATTGCAAAATGTGAATTACATAAGACTGAAAAAGGATGCGAGGGGTTACTTAATCCAAGTTACTATTATATTCCATACTCCCTCCGTTCCTTGGGGGCTTTAACAGGGAAAACAATAAAATAATGGGTGTGGGGTCAAATATCATAGATAGATTGGAGAACAAGACTATGTGTGAATAGTAGCTACATGAGTGCAAGTTACTAAATATATATTTCATACTCCCACAATAATAAACAAATACTCCCTTTGTTCCCTTTTGTTTTTCCCGTTTTCCGAAATAAAATTCCTAAATGTTCTTCCCATTTAGAATCTTTCCCTTTATAGTTATAAAATTCTACATCAATTATACCAAAAATTAAATATTTTTACCTCTTTCTCYTACATATTTTAAAAACAATTGGCATTAAWTAAATTTCTCCTTGCATCATTTCAATTCTCAATCATCATTTTCCCTTCCCAACCACTGCATTAATTACTCTATTCAGCTTTTTCCTTTTTCTTTTTTTTTATTTTAAACAAAAAAAACTCTAAACTATTTAATACAAATATTAGAATCTCCCACTAAGATTTATTTTTCTTAATTTTCTCCCCGAATCTAAATGGGAAGAACAAAAGGGAACGCAGGGAGTAATATCATCCTAAAWAAGAATAAAGGGGAAGTGGAACGAACTTTATGGAACGTTTGAATGAGGAAAATGATAGGATCATTAAGGAACGGAGGGGATACTATATGTATAGAAAATAGAAATTCTATTATAATAAAATCTTATGAAACAATAACAATACTATGTAATATCACACAAATTAAAGTTAAGCTTAGGCTATTATGTAAACTTCAATTATTGTCTCCACATAATTTGAGTGAATTACCGGTGCATCACGTGCTTCAAGTCTAGTTCTCACAATAGAAAATTTAAACTGCATYAGAGAAGCTTACAGTAATTAAACCAAGAGGTGACGCCACAATCATGTCTGAAGAATAAAAATCACTGTACAACCTGATACTCTTCCTGCCAAAGCAAAAGACGTATATTAGATTATTAGGTTGTATTAACAAGGAAAAAACTAMTCGAGATCTTTGGAATGTCTCATTTAAAGCACTTTGAATGATAAAGTAGTACTAGACATTTACAAAAGTAAAATTATACTTCGTATTAGAAAAMAAGATCAAACCTGGTGAACTTTATTCCAACCATAAAGTGATCGTTATTGTTAGCTCCAAATAATGCCTGATAATCAGAAGGTTTTGAAGTCTTATTGAGCTTTGAATCCTTAGCCTCAGCATCATCTTCATCTTCATCTACATCTACATCAACTCCAAAATCCTTGTCAAATCGATCCATATATTCCACATTGACCTATGAACAATGCAAACATCAATCAGAGCACATGGATGGATAGATAACAAGGCTATCAAATCAATCAATCATAGCCTTAGTCCCATAAGTGGGGTCCGGCTAACATGAACCAAAGGTGATTATTCCAAAAAGTCATCCACATAGATTTTCCTTCTCCACCCCTACGATCGAGGGCCTCATTCTCTTGTAAATCCATCTGCTTCAAATCCTTTCTGACTCCTTCCCACTAAGGCTATCAAATCATGATTATTTTCTATTTCTTACAGACACATAACATAGCACAGTTTGTGTGTGTGGGTGTGGGTGTGGGCGGGCGGGTGTGTGTGTGTGTGTGTGGGTGTGGGTGTGGGCGGGTGTGTGTGTGTGTGAGAGAGAGAGAGAGAGAGTAAAGGTCTGTATGACTGTAAGAAATATAGTAATATACAGATGACATAAATCAAAAGAAAAACATGAAAACTTAAAGATTCCTTCTTAATTACATCAAGGATGCTTCAGACTGGAGCCTGGATATGTTTGATTCTCAAAGATCTAATTAAACGCATGAGGACCCCAATACCTTCAACATTGAGAAATTAAGCAAAAACTCAATGCTGGCATGATTATTCCACAGTGATAAGTAACTTAACTTGAGTCATTTAGTGGCAATCAGAAATTTGGAATAGCTACAAACTATCGATTTTGTCCAGGAAAGATAAACTGAATTTACTGGATATTTTCCAATTAGGGTAACGACAACTTGAGGGGCAGCAAAATTTGAGGTTCACAGGATTAAGTTATTTGTTGAAACAAATATAAGTCGCATCCTTCTATCAACTATTTTTGGTTCCAGCTAAGTACCCAAGAAGGTAATAAAGATATATATTATGAAAGAACACAACAAAATGAAGTGTATTATAGACTTATTGCCTTGTTGAGTACTTAGCTGGAACAAAAATGAACTCAACTATTTATGGTTCTAGCTAAGTACCCAACAGGCCAACAAGGTACCCATCAATCATYAGAACACAACAAATGAAGTGTATTAGTGTATTATAAACATACAATTCTTTTTTATTTTCTTCAAAAGTGCTTTAAATATGACAGTCCTTGAATTATATAAGCATAATGATTTAGTGCTTTATTACTGTGCTAAAGACTACAAATACACTGAGACATATAGGATACGAGTAAAACAAAGTTTAATCTGAGACCTTATTTGCCGAAGGTGTCAACTGTATAAGCCTCCTCACAAGACGGAGAGCAATGCTTGCTAGTGGCAAGAGTATCAGCACCTGGAATGAGCAGTTGAGGGTAGCATTGTCAAAACAAAACACAATACTGTAGGTATTAAGTTTATTGACTATTTAAGCCAGAATAATTTTTTATTATACATTATTAACAAAAAACCAGAATAATTTTGGCCAGAAAAGTATGAAGTATTGGTGATGCCACTCGCACAGCTTAAGCATAGAGGATGAAGAATCAGGAATTTTAGCAGCAAATTTTCCAAACTATTCAAATCTTAATCTTCTTCTTAAAGAACATTTCAGTTGCCAAATATTTTTTCTGAAGGCTGCTGACAATTATCATTCTTATGMTTCTGCTAGGATCTGCAGCCCTATTTTTGCCAATTCAGACTACATCAAACTTCTTA
Organism: Bassia scoparia; assembly: GCA_008642245.1. Lineage (NCBI taxonomy): Eukaryota > Viridiplantae > Streptophyta > Magnoliopsida > Caryophyllales > Amaranthaceae > Bassia > Bassia scoparia. Next base: position 25,158 of record SNQN01007772.1, on the reverse strand, counting down.
ACATAAGTATATCATTCTTTGTTTATCTCCTACAAATAACTTGTGAAACCTAGCAATCCCAAAATATCTTTCGATATTTAGAAGCAAATGTAGTCTTTTGATCCCACTTAGCTCCTTCATAAATCAAGATGGACTTGTCTAAGTTGTCTTTAAGTCTTTACAACTAAGTCAGATACCAGCTAATCAGACAGAGCGTATAGAGTTATCACTTATCAGTTATGTACCCAGGTAGACAATCAGACACATCCCAATAAAGAAGGGACAAGAATTGCATTTTCGGATTTGCAGCTAATACAAACTTTGGCTGATTTGGCTCAATACCACATTTAGTATTAAATCATTCTTCTAGACAGTTAAATGGATGAATACAGAATCAAGCAAAGACCAAAAAAGCAAAAACTTACTTTTGGCCGGGTAAAACCTTGATCCAGATAGTCATCATTAGTCAAAACTTCTTCCCTGGCAGTTTCCTGGTTCTTGGATAATTTCGAATCATTCTTTGTAATAAGTTCCCTAGTTCTGAAAACATGATTGAGCTGGAAAAAAGGGCGCAGAATCACAAAGTCAGCTGACAATAAGGGGAAAATTACATATAATAACAGCGATAATGTTTTATTCAATTGGCAAAGAGGGCCGCTAACCGAATGCATGATATATGCATCCATGATATTTGAGTCTTCATCTGATCCCTTATGATAGAAGGGTTTCTTGTGGTGGTGGAGTATATCTCTATAGCTATTACCTGGAAAGCAAACAAATTGTTCAGCATGTAAATAAATATGGAGGTAATACTCCACAAAACTTTAAGCCTATTTCTAAACACGGGAGAAAATTGAAGAACTTCAGACCATTTCTTAAAAAAAAAAAAAAAAAAAAAAAAGGACAAGCTTAAATGAAAAGGGTTGACAAATATTTTTAAGGTATGGAAAAAGTTGAAAATTTTATCTAAATTCTCTATGTCCTTGACTGCTTCTAATAAATATAAAAGAATTAGAGAAATGATATTAAAAAAAAAGTTTAATATCATGCTTGCATCTATTTTTTGGAAATTGCTAAATGAGTTCCAAAGAGAAAAGGATAAAAGTTAATATAATAACATTGAGCGTGTCATGTATTCCCAACCTAATTCCATTTTCAGTAATATATTCAACTGAACCTACAACTTTCATACTTAGAGATATCTATATAAAAGCACAACCGTAACTAGAGTTAAATGGGCAGATGTTACATACACATGCAGAAACGGATAATAGAGGATCTTAAGCCAACAAAAAAGAAATCCAGCTGTCCCCAATGGAATACAGCTATAATCCAATTATGAATAGTGTACCCATATCTCTTCTCTTAACAAATATCAAGGCATCCATAATCTAAATTTATATCAATAACAGCTTTATAGTTCATGGCCCATCTAGATAGAATAAAGCCGCTTTCTTAAGTCGTCCTAGATTTTAAGACATGAAATGCAATTGGTCAATATAAGAGTTTTATACAAGATGAGAAGAGAAGCAGTGTGCCTTAGCAAAGCAAAGCAGTATGTTTTTACAAGTAAAGATACTAAGATAGTCTCATTTAGAGACTTGTTTGCTAAAACCTATCTTAAATCTCATTTTCCTTCTTAGTGAGGCACCAGATCATAACCAACGCCATGAGTTTACAAATATAATTTTTATTTTTTAAAAAAAAGTATTTTAGTGAAAGCTCAAGTTAACATGACACATCAACACAACACAAAGCAGATACAAATCAAACGGGTTAGTATCAAGTCTTTTCATAAATGAACAGGTTAATACGTGTTTAATCATTTTAATATTGGTTCTGCTAGTGTTGGGATTCTCAGCCCAAATGTGACACTACTTTACCCTAAATCATGAAGATGATATGCAAAAGTCCAACATTTTAATACGGAGTATATTATTTTGGGTGTAAGTTAGAAGAATAAGGACAGTGTTTTCAATTTCTTTAAATATACTAGCAAGGTATGGCTTAATTTATGGATCGCTAGAAATAATAAACTAGTTCATTATTATAATTTCTGGAAGTTTTGAATATGCATATCAAAGCGTCAACGGACTCAACGCCACTAACTGCTTTATTAAGGATGCTTTATTTACGAACTAGTTAGTGTCGAGGGTTTTGAACTTTTAACACAAGGTTAGTAATTGACATGAACAATTGAACACAACCTATTGGGCATCTCTACTTTTGATAAGCTGCTTACACTTAAGTGTCTTGGGATGCCTTAAAAGCCATAGAGGCAATCTCTTTTGGAGCCTAAAGGCTCTTTGTTACTTTGAACACAATKTTTTGAAAAAATCAGTTGGTTATCAAAAAGATAAATTATATTCTTCTTAGAATTCTACAGGATTAACATAACAAATCTCTACTACATAAAATGTTTTCCTTKAATCCCCTGGAAAAATGGAAAACAAAGAAGAAAATAGGGAGAGAAATGTATCTAACATGACCATTTATTGCATCACTTAATTTCGCGAAAAGACCTGTCCCAGCAACAAAATATATCACACATTCACACTTACGGAAGAAAGATAATAATGTGCATCAATTATAATTTACTTACAGAGGGAGAAAAAAAATCTTTGCTTTGATGACTGGAAATTTTTGCCTCCAGATCTATTATAGACCTCCAWCCAGTACTTGTACAACTTTAATTTGAGACCATAAGGAGCAGAAGAAGACACATCCTGGAACATATAATTAAAAACATAAGGTCCAGTACATCACTTAACAATTAACATACTATTTTTACAAATCACTTTCAAGAAAAAGCTACGTATAGTTGCATATTATAAAAGCTCTATCCAAAGTCCTAGCCTTGGGGGAGTTATCTAAGAACATGATAATAGTATGGAATAGAATTTTACATGATTATAACTTGTGGCTCATTATATGGTTGTTATAAAGGTGAGTAGTTTAACTTAGCTTGGAAGCATCTAAAAGAATTGCTGTATTAATCTAGCTTGGAAGCATCTAAAAGAATTACTGTATTAATCTAGCTTGGAAGCATCTCAAAGAATTACTCTATTGACAGCCTAAATGATCTAACTAATATCTACCTGAATTGCATATGAATTTATTTATATTGCAATGGACTATATATTTTGTGTCTATACTCTATAAGCCAGCAAAAAAAATAAATAAATTAAAAAAAATGTAAGAACAGGAATTGCAATGTTAAGGAGCTTATGCTCAGCTTCCGATAACAACAACAACGTTCACATTAAAGTCGAGATGATATATGAATTAAAACCATTCAAGATAAGCAGGGAGATTGTGCAAATACCTCCAAATAACAATCACCCGTGCCCATCCATATATAACTGTTTGAATCTAAAGCTGGCATATTCCATCCATACTTCCATTTCCTCTTTAGCAATTTTTCAATTTCTTTTGTTGACAATTTGTGCGCTATATGAATCCCAAAGTTACTGCATAAACAAGCCAGAGATCACAAAACAAGATATGTGGCAAGGTTAAGTCATTCCAGATGCATAGCTATTTGAGCTGCAGCACTTGATAGCAATGATCACAAATCCTAACTCATGTATTTTTATTATTTTTTCCTTTTTCAAAATAGTAATYCATTACAGCAACACAAAGGGGATGTCACCCATGTAGGAAAGGATTGGCTAAAGACAAAGATAAAAATTATACATGGATGTTTCACATTGATTCCATAGTGCAGTAGACCATATAAAAATTAATAGGGTTTTTCTAAGCTGTGCCCTCGAGTTTCTTCACTTTCTAAGTTGTACCCATACTTTTTAGAAATTCTAAGTTGTACCCTCCAATTTTCCCAAATTCTAAGTCATGCCCTTATTTCACTTAAATTATTTAGCTATGGTTTTGTTACTAACAATAGTTTGCAAAAAAAAAAAAAATCCTTCTCTCCTTCCCCTCTCCCACGCATCCATTCTCCTTCCTCCTCTTTCTCTCTCCTCCCCCTCTCCCACGCAGCCCATACCAGCCACCACGCTAGGCCGCCACCACCTTTAAACCCCACCACGTCTCTCTCTCCTTTGAATCAGCACACCACCGCCCTCTAACTACCCACCATTAACCACCACAAACCCACCCACAACCCACAGCCCCTACCACGCACCCAAAACCCTAATCCTCAAATCACATTCAAATCAAAATTTAAAATCAAAATCAAATTCGAAATAAAAATCAAGATCAAAATCTTAATCGCAATTCAAAACCAAAATCGAAATCGAAATCGGGGGAGGAATTTAGAGTTTTGGGGGGGTGTTTCGAGTAGTTGGGGGCGTTTTCAAGAGTGGTTGGGTGGCCTTTCGAGTTGGGCGTTTTCGAGTGGTTCGACTGGTGCTTTCGAGTGGTTTGGGGTGGCGTTTTGGAGTTGTGGGGTGGTTTTAGGGGGTCGATGGGGTTTTGAAGGTGGGTGTTGTGTTTTCGAGGGTGGTAGTGGTGTTTTGAGTGGTGGGGTGGTGTTTTCGGAGGCGGGGGTTGTGTTTTAGAGCGTGGCAGTGGTGTTTCGAGTGGTGGGGTGATGTTTTCGAGGGTTGTTGTGGTGTTTAGCAGTGGTGTGTGGGTGAAAGTGGGTTTTGGGTGGGTTGGTGAAGAGGTGGTTTGTTGGTGGTGGTTTGCTTTTATTTTTTTTCTTTTAAATTTTTATAATTAACCATAGTTAAATAATTTAAGTAAAATACGAGCATGACTTAGAATTTGGGAAAATTGGAGGGTATAGCTTAGAATTTCTAAAAAGCATGGGTACATCTTAAAAATTGAAGAAACTCAAGGGCACGGCTTAGAAAACCCCAAATTAATATTTGGACTTGCAAAGAGGAGCAACAAGATATAAAATTTTGACTATAACAGCTCCTTCCCTCCCCTTCCACTTTGTCCATGGCCTAAGAATATCAGCCTAAATGACACTAAAATCTTCTGGAACTCTGGAAGTGTCAAATTTATTCCAAAAACACATTCACTGAGAATAGACTACAACACCATGGTTCAAACAATGTTCCGATAATATTTACAACACTTCTAAAGCTGAAATGATAACANCAAATCACATTCAAATCAAAATTTAAAATCAAAATCAAATTCGAAATAAAAATCAAGATCAAAATCTTAATCGCAATTCAAAACCAAAATCGAAATCCAAATCGGGGGAGGAATTTAGAGTTTTGGGGGGGTGTTTCGAGTAGTTGGGGGCGTTTTCAAGAGTGGTTGGGTGGCCTTTCGAGTTGGGCGTTTTCGAGTGGTTCGACTGGTGCTTTCGAGTGGTTTGGGGTGGCGTTTTGGAGTTGTGGGGTGGTTTTAGGGGGGTCGGTGGGGTTTTGAAGGTGGGTGTTGTGTTTTCGAGGGTGGTAGTGGTGTTTTGAGTGGTGGGGTGGTGTTTTCGGAGGCGGGGGTTGTGTTTTAGAGGGTGGCAGTGGTGTTTCAAGTGGTGGGGTGATGTTTTCGAGGGTTGTTGTGGTGTTTAGCAGTGGTGTGTGGTGTGTGGGTGAAAGTGGGTTTTGGGTGGGTTGGTGAAGAGGTGGTTTGTTGGTGGTGGTTTGCTTTTATTTTTTTTTCTTTTAAATTTTTATAATTAACCATAGTTAAATAATTTAAGTAAAATACGAGCATGACTTAGAATTTGGGAAAATTGGAGGATATAGCTTAGAATTTCTAAAAAAGTAAAAAGCATGGGTACATCTTAAAAATTGAAGAAACTCAAGGGCACGGCTTAGAAAACCCCAAATTAATATTTGGACTTGCAAAGAGGAGCAACAAGATATAAAATTTTGACTATAACAGCTCCTTCCCTCCCCTTCCACTTTGTCCATGGCCTAAGAATATCAGCCTAAATGACACTAAAATCTTCTGGAACTCTGGAAGTGTCAAATTTATTCCAAAAACACATTCACTGAGAATAGACTACAACACCATGGTTCAAACAATGTTCCGATAATATTTACAACACTTCTAAAGCTGAAATGATAACAYAATAAAATAWAACACTTCTACTTGACTAMAATAACTTTTCTRCTTTGATGTTACTTATTACTAGAGTATTGATGCAGTTCAATCTCTTTGCTTAATCAGCTWACACACTAGCATTTGTCTTAATTTTTCAGKAAAAGATAATAACACCTCACAACATCATTTACATTACCTTWATTACAGTTTGTTCAGAATTGAGTAAGAATGAGGAGAATKAAAGGAAATAAATGATGATGAAAAACAATTATGATTACAGAAGCATGAAAATCAGTACATCATAYTAAATCGATACCTTTGGCTTTGAGATGAACCAACAAGACCTTTGGCATTGTCWTCTACTAAACCATTCTCACCACCAGAGACAATATCATCATCATCTTCTACCGCGTCYGTGCCTTCATCATCACTTGATCCCAGGGCATCACCCATCTTGCGACTTTTTTCAACGTTGTTATCACAGCCTTAAAGCAGAGGACGCGGAGCAGAAAATACAAAACAACAAATTAGTTCAAAAGAAATGTGCTCCAATGCAGCAGAAAGGATTTAAAGGGCCGTCATTCATATTAAGAACCTGGTTCTCATYATGTAAATTGTAAAGTTTACATGCAAGATTCACATATCAAAACAGTAAATTTTAAGTTCTTACAAAAACAGGACTACATTCAAACTATATTTACTACTCCCTCCGTAACATAATTCTCGCAACATTTGTATTAACATGGACTCCAATGGAAAATAAGGTAAGTGAGTTTAGTTGAGAAATTAATGTATTTTAGGAGAGAGAAAAAGGTAGTGGTCTTGTAATTTTTTTTTTAATTTTTTTTTTAAAAAAAAGAAAAAGGAATGTGGTCCCAAATTGTTTTTAAGTGATTTAATAAGGGGTAGTAAGGTTATTTTGCCATTAAAAATTTACCATAAAAGGAAAGTTGTACAAATGTTGCAAGAATTTTGTTACACCCAAATCAGGAAATTGTTGCAAGAATTATGTTATGAGGGAGTATTACAAAGTTAGTCAATAATACCCACCCCACCTTTAATATATTTCAAACTCCTTTAGATTAAGAAACAAAGCAAAGGAGTCATGTAAAAATTAAGTAAGAATACTAAGGTTTTACTCTATTACTGGACTAAACTCCTATGTAAAACTAAATAAAAAAGAACTAAGTCCCCCTATGACAAAATGAACWTTTACCGATTTAGCCAAGAATCAGCCTAGGAAGTAGGAACTGATGAAATTGAAAATATCACCATGAGATATAAAGAGAGCCAACGAACAATTACCTTCCAAATCGTCCTCTTCATCATTGTCATACTCACTCAATTCTTCGGAGTCACTTCCATTTTTGTTCTGCTTTTTTCTGCAAAAAAATTGAAGCACTGAATCATTAAGAGGACATCCAAATGTTTCAAAAAACATAGAAATTTTGAATACAAGTTGATGAGGAGATATACGGGGTACTAAACTTGACATGTACAAGTGCTATAAAGAAGGTCGTGTCACTGTCAGCTCTCCAACAATAACAACCGTCCAGCCTCTTGGAAGCGTACCCATTTTACAACCCCGCACCCCCAAAAAAACACACACACACACACACACACACACAAAATAATAAAGAAAAAGAAAAGAGAGGGAAATAATTGTGTAACACAGAGTAGATCACTTCATAAATCAACACAGACCCAAAAAAAACCCCTAAATTTTACCATTAAAATCCAGATTGCCAGTCCAAATGTATATGGCTCCCTCCGTTCTTGCACCACTGTAAGTACTACGGTTGTTTTGGAGGAAAATGATAAGAGTAGAGTAATGAACAAGTAGAAGAATATTTACTTTAATGTTGGAAGTGGGTAGAAATTTAAATAGATGAATTTAAGAAATTGAAAGTGGAAAGGGTAGTAAAGGTGATTTAAGATTTTTTTTTTTTTTTTAGTCAATTATGAGGTATATTAATATTTCAAATAGGGCCCTACATGGCTTATAAGTTATTAATAAAAATGTGTGCAAGTAGTTAGAGACATCCATCAAACGGTAATAAGAAGAAAAACCCCAGCGAGACATGCTAAAGAAAAGCAGCTTCAAAGTGCAAAGAGAGTGCAATCACATACGAAGCAACTAGAAGTCTAGAACACTTCCGCATGATCTGTGTAAACAATTACAGAAGGGAAGTAAGGAACAATTGGGCATAAACAGTACTTTTCTGTTCCCCTTTGCCGCAAGTTGCTAGCATTTCGAGCTTTTCGGTAAATTATCATAAATAGATGGTCACTGTGAAGCTCAACATCAACCTCCTCTTCCTCTTTTTCTTCGTCGTAATCATCACCTTCCTCCATGTCCTCATCGTCATCATCACTTCCTCTATGTCCTCATCGTCATCTCTTCAGAAGCTGTAGGCTTCACATACTTCTCATATATATATCTAAAGATACAAGAAAGGTAAGTAAGAGCAACATGAAAAGTATTAGATAAATGGAATTTTTATCAGGGTAGCCATTCGAGCAATGTTGAGAATGCACTTGGTCCTTCCTATTCACGAAACTTCATAACAAAAAAATGATATTCATAGCCCTTTTCCTCATTCACCATGTAAAAAAACTGAAACATATTTTCAACCCTTGTTCTAACCTCGAGACCTGGGAAATTTCCTCCAGCATCCTCGTGATCTGTTGACGGCTCTTCTTACCATTCTTTTCCAGCATTGCTGACTTAGCAGTGTCTTGGACCTCTAAAACCTGATAAAAACAAAGATTTACTTGCTCAGATGATTTGATGGAGAAACTCAAACCTTCTTCAAGCAATGTACAACCTTGTTACTGCATGAAATGTCAGCAATGACAGGCAACAAAAAAAATAATTCATTCAAGTCACATTTAATAAATATGGTTGCAAAGAACAGATCTATAGGGTTCTAAAGGCAAAAAACAAAGTCTAATATAGTAGGGTGATAGGATTTAGATGTTTGAGGAAAAGAGAGGTTTAGAGAAAGAGAAGTGTTGACCAATCAAAAGCTACTCAGGTTTTATAGTTAAGTTTTGGGTGAAAAGGCTCTTTTTCCAAAAAAAAAAAAAAAAAACACTCTGGAGTTTTTGGTTCTTTTTACTCTAACGACTAAACATCTAACCGCTATTTAACAAACAATTTACAAAACAGCTAATATAATCAGTTAGTCAAATGAGCTATACAATCAATTAGTCACAATGAGCTAACTCAATCAATTAACGTCTAGCAGCTAACACTCAACAGTTAACACCCTAAAACGGCCATAGTTTATGCACGCCTCTGGCAAACCTTTTAACAACACCTGTATAACCATCGGAACAGTGGCATTCGCATGCGAGGTAAATATGCGATTTTAGCTGCTTAGGGCACAAAGTCATCTATATAAAGTTCTCGCACCAGTGGTAACATAATTACACATTACAGAACCCACTATACTTTCTTCACCATTCTTCTGCAACTAGAAATTTAGACATACTTTCTCTGAAAACCACTAAACCATAAAAAATGGGTTCTTCTGCGAGCGTGGCGCATCCGAATTTTCCTTTTTCCACTGTCGAATCATGCTCTCTAAGGCTGCTCTACTTCAAATCTATCTGAGTCCAGAGATTACTCTACTGCTTTCTTTATCGTTCGGCTTGCTCTTTTCGCTCTCTAGCATGTTGCACTATTCACATGAATGTCGGAGTTAGTTCATTAATGCAGTGATGCGTTGTGTTTGAATTATAATCTGCTTCAATCCGCAGCTCGAATATGTGAAGATTTATCTCTTCTGCAATATTAATTGGCAGGACAGCTGAAATAGAGAGTGAAAAATGAAGATCTCGAGTGATAATAAGTTTACTCTGATAAATATGTTAGATCTTTTTATTCGTTGTTTCACTTCATCAGAAATGTGATGATTACCTAGCTCCCGCAGAGTGAGTTGATGTACCTTCATGCTGATATATTTGATTACCGGTTACGCCGAGTTACTGTGAGTAAGTGAACCTGAATAAACACATTAGCAACCAAACAAGACTTTAATATCAGCTTCGATTAATAAAATTAAAGCAGTGATACTGTGAATGTGAAAGTGTTATTCGCTGATTATAAAAGAAAAGAAAAAAGAAAGAGGAAAACAAATAACCTCAGAAGCTGCTTCAATGGAGGAGAGAAAGTYGTGGACGAAGGGAGGGAAAACGGAGGTGAGCGTGGATGCCTGGTGGGAAAGAAAGGGCCAACGTGGGGGTTTAATTTTTGCAAGGGTTTAATTTTATTTTTGTGATTTTGGATTCGTTTGGTTAGGGTGAGAAATGGAAATTTTCCATGTACCATGATGTTAGGCCTAATAGCTGATGTATCCTTAAAGTTTTCGAATTACCTCATGTATCATGTACCCTTGAAGTTAGGGGTTAATAACTTAAATGCCCTTAGTATCAACTTTCATTACTTTTTCCGTTAAATTTAACTATCCTTCATTCCTTCTAACTTCTCTGTTACTTTTTTCGTTAAATTTAATTCGAACCCAACTTCGAGTTGCTATTGTTCGTTCAATTTGAACCAAAACTTCAAGCCGCCATTGTTGGTCAGTGGTGAGAATGGATGGCAATTTAATTCGGATCCAACCCTAATCCGCTCTGATCCTAAGGGAAAAAATCCGCTCCGAATGCAATATAAATAAACTCCGACTTCGTTAAAAAAATCCGACTCTGAGTTGGAGGAGGGTCGGAGTCGGATCTCACAAAGAATCCGACTATATAATTCAACTCCGACATTTATATAATTATTATCATTTAATTTTTATATTTATTGGGCTACTTATATATAATGTATAGTCAAAAACTTTATTTCATATAAAAAAAAGAGTAAATATAAGAAAATTAATCGGGAAAAAAACAAAAAATGCACTTAAAAGTATAGATTTTTTAAAAATATATATATAAGAGAGAAAAACTCAAATTCAGGTCGGATCGAAGTCGGTGTCGGATGCTGATTTATAATCTGACTTTCTATAGGGTCGGAGTCGGATTATGCATAATCCGCTCCGAATTCGGTCTGTTGCCATCACTAGTAGTGAGTGTGGTCGTTTTCTGGGTTGTGGTGGTGAGGTAACATGACGACGGTGGTGATCAGTGGTGGGGGTGGTGTGTGGTAACTTCTCCAACCAATTCAAGTTAGAAGGAAGAAGAAGGATAGTTAAATTATGAGACCAAATGCAAATCAATTGCAAAACATGGWGAATATCGAATATTATTAATGCAAGATAGAAACTAGTTTACAGTGGAACTCAACCTAAGAATCAGTGGATATAAAGAAGAAGGATGGAGAAGTTAGGGCATCTCTATTGGAGAATATTTTGGACCTGCTTGCAATTTATGAAAAATATGTAGCGGTATGCCAACCATTGGAGAACAAAAAAACAAAAAAAACCAGGCTACTTGCAAGCAAACCTGTTTGTTTGAGCAGTGTAGCTTGAAAAGAAAAAAGATACTTGAACCAATCAATTAATGACAAGTGGCTTATATGGTGTATAATAATTATTAAAATAATTAATTAAAAAATATATTGAGACAATGCAAGCTACAAGCATTGTAGCTAATCGTGGTTACAAGTTTTGGCTTATTACTTAAGTGGCTTAAATTTTTTACTTGAAATTGCAAACTACAATACTACGTAGCCAAACCATTGGAGATACTCTTAGAAGGATAGTTAAATTTAACATAAAAAGTAACAGAAGTTAGTACTAAGAGCATTTCAGCTATTAACCCCTAACTTCGAGGGTACATGAGGTAATTCGAAAACCTCGGGGATACATTAGCTATTAGGCCTAGGCCTAACCTCAGGGATACATGGATATTAACACAGGAATCTATATATAATATTACTAAAGCAATCCCCACAAAATATCTTTTTCCTTCCTAAAATGCATTAAATTTCCCTCCCAACTCTCCCCCTCCTCTCTATCTCTATTACTTTAAGTTAATATTATCTATTACTATATTTAATAAGAGGGATTTTACATACATTGTTGACACATGGCACTTCCATACTATTTTCATTTAATTATTTTTTTAAATACCTAAAATTCCATTTATTCGATAAAGAGATGCGATACGGAAAAGGTGCTTGAAAACTTTTAATTAGTGATTTACAAAAGCAGTTAATATTTCCATCCAAAATAAATTAAGTTGATACTTATCTAAAACKGGGTATGTTCTTCGCTTCAGCTTTGCTTTGTCTTTCACACTTAGAATCACAGTGTTTTTGAAGCAATACGGTTACTTGATTTCAATGTGTGTTATGCTTTGTTGTAATTTGATTATTATCTTTCATTGTTGGTCTTCAAATTCAGCCCCAAAAGTGCCCAAAAATATACAAACAGCAATATACATCCTCCCAAACAATAGAAATTGAACAAAAAATCTTCTTCCGTAATATTTCCGACAAACTCTAGCACAATATTGGAAAACAAACTCATAATAATTCCAACAAAATTCACACAAAACTCTAGCAAAATATTGAAGACAAAAAAACTGAAAATTGAAACAAAATATAATAGATAAAGATTGACACAAAATTGGGAGAAGAGAGGAGATAGAAGAATACTTAAAAACCGAAATCCTAACAATGATCACTGACTCAAAGAGGAGCAACAACAGCAGCAGCGCAACATAGCAGCAGCGCAGGCGCAACACACAGAGACAGCAGAACAGAGACCGTCCGTCGAGTGGCGCCACCACTGTAGAAGAGGCGGAGCGACTATAGGAGGAGAGGAGAGAGAAGGGGTTTGGAACTTTGCAATTCTGTAATGAAATTTTTGGAACCCAAAAATTAACGAGGCAAAAGTAGATTTCTAATGGTACCTTGGATAAAAGAGAGTTTCTAACTGCAATCCTTATTGGCAAATGGCAGTACAGTAATATAATATGTTCGTTGTCCGCTACGTTTATTAGCGCACACTAGTGGATTTTGACTTCTACATAAATATCAAAGGTGCCACAAAGACGGGGACGGGAGTGAGGGACCTAGAGTTCGTACGTATTGCAGTTGGGTAGACCGAAAGAGAGCGGCGGGCGCGGGACAGCTGACGGGAAAGACGCAGACGGAGGTATGCAGGCCCTCGGAGCCGTGGACTTCAGCGGGATAGTGTGGATATTGGTCGAGGTTTGTCGAGCAGTCGGCAGCAGAAGAGGAGTTGCCGTAAGCGAAAGAAGACGACCAAGAGAGGAATGGTTGTGGCACTGATAGCAGAGTCAAAGTCCGAAGTTTGTGTGAACTTCCGATATGCCCTCCCTTCCCCCTCCTAACTCCACGACGCTTGCTAGGGTCACACCTAGGTTGGAGCTGCTAAGGACGTCAACCAATGGGTGGCACGCTAGGCAAGGCCCGCAAGCTTTTGGGTGGGATTCTGACTTTTTTTTTAAAGTCTTGCCTTGGACGCGAATCATGGCGTCCGTCCGTGGGTTGGACGCTCATCATGGCGTTCCACCATGGACCGGGACGCCATGGAGAGGCCCCTCCACCATCCGGACTGGGAACGCCATGGAGCGCCTCAACCATGACCGGGACGCCCATGGAGGCTCAAACCCTTGTTTTTTTATTTTGCGTGGAGGCATAGTTCGAGTTCAGTAAAAAAATCGACTATGATTTGTAAAACTATGGACTTCGAATATGTATTCCGCTTATAAATTTAATGTATAGATATAAGAACCTAATTTGATCGATAATTTTTGAAATGTGATTTTACCTCAATTAAATTTAAAGTTACTTAATGAAAGATTTAAAAAATACATGACTCTGAAAAGATGTCGCATTAATATATGGATATATAATAATGCAGATGTCTATAAACTGATAGGAGCTTTTGATTCTTTCTCGAAGAACACATAGAATGTACGTCTAGTGGGGATTGAACAAGGGAAACGCCAATTGTTGATTAATTGGCTAGAGTTTGGAGGTTATTGATTTGGTAAGTTAAAAGTCACAACTACACAACTACATAGCAACAATAGATTAAAGGACAAATAGCTAAGAATCTAGGGAATGCTGCCGCATACGTCTTTTAGCTCGGGAAACGTCAGCAATAGGCTGAAACTGAAGAAAAGCAGGGATAGCTCTCTCTAAATTTCCTCACGTCCGCTAGGCGCGGATTAAGAGAAGAGGTTGAGTAAGAGGTTGGTATGCCTAAGGCCTCACCAAGTTCTCAAAACCCAGACCATTGTTAACAGAGCAAACCAACAATCCTAATCACTCTAAATTTCTCTAGAGGCATCATCATGTTATGGTCTTTAAGGGATGGATAAATGAAACACGCAAAACTCATAGAAAAGCATGTATGTAACATAAGGTGTAACATGAGACAAGGGCTTCAACCTAATGCTCACAACGCTCAAAGACCACCTTCCCCTTGTTTCACTCAATGGCAAGAAAATCCCCAAATCATTCTAACTATTCCATCACACAAGCCTTAGAAAGAGGACTACTCACACATCATGGAGAAATAAGCAATAAAACATGAGACAAGCTTTAAACAAGGACTAAACATAATTAACTACTCAACAAAGCAATGGCAAGAGATCAAGATCAAAATACCAAATAACTACTAGTTTCAAAAGGTGCAAAAGATAAGCAATTAACTAAAAACAAGAAGTAAGAGTTGAAAAAGTAATACCAAAACTTGGAATGATAGATTGAAAAGAATAGAAGAAATCTCAACTTGATTACAAAGCAAAACAATGAACAATGTGTTTCTCTCTCTCAAATTTGCTAAAAATGTATATTCTCTCCACCAAAACCTCTAAAAATCAGACTTGGCAATTAAAAATGAGCCAAAAGCTATTTATACAAGAGGCTAAATGGGCCAAAAACAAGCTTAATTAGGCCGAAATCCAGTAGGAGCGATCACTCCCTGGGCTAGGAGCGATCGCTCCAAACTTGCCCTAAACCGAGTCTTTTCTTCACAAGGGTCGCTCTGGTTGGAGCGATCGCTCCATGGACCGTTCCTGGGTCGCTCCACTCTCACTCCTAAGTCTCTGGAAAGGCTGCTTGGGAGCGATCGCTCTTGAGGGAAGGAGCGACCAAGTCAGGTCACTCCCTGGTCGCTCCATCTCTTTTTCTTCCTCTAATTGCTCCCCTTATGCTTCCAAGCCTCGTCTCCTAGCTCCTTTGCCTCCAAATCTCAACAAAGTGGTCTCATTACCTGCAAGGCTGCAAGAACTCCTAGATATGTCAAAGTAGGTGTCAAGATATCAAGTTCACTACCAAAAATGCATCTTTTCTACACAATAAATACACAATAGAGCTCAAAACAAGGTCCAAAAAGGAGGGAATTGAGCCTAATAAGTGGCCATAAAGACCACTTATCAACAACTTATATCAATAATAATCATTAGATATCTATAACAACCTAACACCAACCAAAAAAATATATCTTATCCAAATAATTTAAACAATAATAAAAAAGAAAAATAAAAAATAAATATCTTATCTAATCCAAAACCAAACATCTAATGATGTGTATATCTATATTATATATAAAGCAAACTCTCAAATTTGGACGAATAATTTTTGTGAAAACCTTTTTGCCCCAAGGATACTATTAAAAAATTAAAAAATAAAATAATCCCTCCGTTCCTTAATATGCCACTTCTTTTTTTTCAACTATTCTTAAGTAGAGGGAATCTTAAAAATAACTACTAATGTATAGGAATCTTAAGTAGAGGGAATCTTAAAAATAACTACTAATATATATATATAGTGATGTGTGATCTTGTTTGATTCGTATTATTGCGTAAATTATTAATATTCAATCGTTATATTTTTCACAAATATATAACTAAAGATATAAACGATACAATACATGCATTGGGAAGCGTATGAACAGCTGGCAGGAACATTATCGAACAGAGTGAGTAACTAAATATAAAAAGAATATATATCTTATCCAAAAAAAATTAAAAATAATAAATTAAATGACTAAATATGTAAACAGTGAAATAAAAACAGAAATATCTAACAAATTAATAACATCACTAAATATAAAAATAGAAAATAAAATAATATATCCTATCAAATTAAAAAGATAAATTAAATAA
>SNQN01007771.1:20883-31945 GCA_008642245.1 Bassia scoparia | reverse complement strand
AATTCACGAGAGCACAGATTTGTTTGGATTATAATTTGTTTGGAATTATTGTTTATTTTTGTATGGGACTGCATTTCATTTATAATTAGTTATATGTATGTAGAGTAGAAATGTTCCCAATGAATGATTTTTACTAAATTAAGACTACAAGTAATAGTTTTAAAGTAGTCAAATGTATATTTTGATAATTTTTGGATTATTTTATTCACGCTCTCTCTCAATTCTGAGAGAGACTTGTGTGTGAGTAGTATAGTTGAACAATGATTTAATTTACTTTAAAACCAAATATCATTTTTTGCTTAACAATGATATTCTTATTCAATTTTGGCAATGTTAGTTAAGTTTCACAAGGTATGTATTACCAATCTATCATGAAATTTTAATTTCTACCACTAATCTACTAATTATTATGTAAGAATAATTTTCGCTGAACAAATTTCACAATTATTGATTTTAATTAAAGGTGGCGGGACCGTTGCCGGCCCTCGATGAGGGTTGCAACGGGCTCCGGCCACATTTAACAGGCCTTGTCATCAGTAGCCTATCAAAAGAATGTACTCTATTAACGCAACGCTGGGGCAACTAAGTGGTAAACAAGGGTAGATCGTCATCCACAGAGGAAAACAAACGAACATATTAAGCATTAGAAATCTGTAGGTATATAAGGCATCGCCTAAACTAGGGCACAAAAGAAATAACGTTGGTTTGTGATTAAGGAGTATAACTAAGACTAATGAGCAATCGGGGATTAGACTAGATTGGGGAGAGAATAAAAGCTAATTGGAGAGAATATAAAGAAGTGCTAGGAGACGAGCTATGGTTCTACTAGGAGGGGAGGGCAGAGTAAATGGTGATCAGCAAATTGGCAATCACAGACAAGGCAAGCAATTCATAACAGTGGCATACACAAACAGGACAAAGCTCTCATGCTCACTCACAGAATCAATTGAACGCATAGAAGCTGAGGACTAACTGCTAACAGCGGGTATCATCTCTGGATCCTAGGAGAGTCTCTTCAGTGCGCTATTCGATGTGTTAAGATCTTGTTAGAGTCTCAATCGGGCATAGCTACAACATCAAGATCATAGAGACCTTGTTGACTCAATGCTCACGGCAACCTTAAGCGATTAAGTCGGAAATTTGCCAAGGGCGCGCTACCACGTGTAGAGGCCGCCCGGAGTAGGATGCGGCAGGCGTGGGGCCGACTAACGAAATTGATTAATCATGAATAAAAGCAATACTAATAGGAATTTGATTAAAAGTCAGCCATGAAATTGAATTCATACGGCAATTAATAATGCAGTCATATTGCTATAGATCCGCCAATCGGGCTCAGGAATTAACTCACTCGGGCTCATTAATTAGACAGACTAAACATAGATGATTGGTAATTGGAAATACTTATTACAACTGAGCAAGAATATTTAAAGCAGATAATAAAAGCCTAGAATACTATTGGAGGAGTAATGGATAATTGAGAGCCTAAAATTAATTCCAATACAGATAGATCAAAAGGCATAAACAGACTAAAAAGCAATGAGAAAAAGTGAGAAGGAACAAATTAAAGAAGAAAAAGTAATTACGCAAAGATTGATTGGCAATTGATGAAGAATGAATGATTTCTATGAAATGTGCAAAATTAGGGTTCTTAGACACAAAGGTAATTGGGTGATTTCTCTGCCTTTGAATTAATGATAGAAATAAAAGATAATAAAAGATAGGATTTCTATCTGCCCTTAAAACATCAGAAAATTCGCGCAAATTAAACTAAGCTTCGTTAAATACAATCATGCCTTCATTAAAAGCAAATTTAAAAGCGCAACTTAATGAGAATCGGGCATCGATCCGTGATCGTGATCGGGTGTGATCGCATGGAGGATCGGATACAGTTTTGGCAGCAGAATCGTCCATTTCTAGTAGGCCTATATCTCGAGGCTCCGGTGATGCCCAACCACTGCATGTGACCTATCAAAATCGAAGTCTCTCGAATGTCTAGTTTCCAATAGCAGGGCTAGAATCGTCGCACCAATTCCGACGAACGAAACATGAAGAGTTATAGGCAAAAGCAGTGAAACATAGAGTATCAACTTCTTCTGCGTCGGGCCGCACTCGCTAGCTCTTAGGCCACTTCTAATAAGCTCGTAGTGCTTAGCAAATCCAGCCCGAAATCATTCAAATAAAATAGGACGAGTAGCATCACCAACCTATGAAACTATACTCAAGGACAATAAGAACAAAAAAACAACATGTAGTATCAGGGCAAAAAGAGAGAGAGCCTTAAGCAGGGCCATAAACAACATGATGACTAAATCGAGCTCTATAAAGCAGAGCAACGAGAAATGGGAGAAAAAAAACTATATAATAGTACAATAGGAATCTACCATGTGGGGGTGATTAGGCCATTGATCAAATCTGTCTAATTTCGCGGTTCTTCTGAGGATCGGCCTCATGAAAGGCCGCAGGCAACCTGGCAATTCTCTCTGACCAGGCCTCCAAAATGTGCTATTGACATGTTGGTGAACATGATGGTCGAAGCTCTCTATAGAAGTCCACAATTAGGGTCTTTGGGTTTCTGATCCTCAGCAAGTTGGGTCAACACACCTTTGGTATCAATTAGCTCAAGTGTAGCTGATGCTGTACAAGAGTCGCAATCTGATCTCATCAGATTCAACCTCAGAATTGCTGGAGAGGAAGGCAGTGAATTCGCGCAGTTGGAGTCCTTTAAATGTTCAGAATTACCATCCAATCTGCCAAGTGCCTCCACTAGCATACACAACAAAATGCAATTGTGGTATAGGGTTCCAGACAAAAATATAGATGCAATAAAACATGAAAGTGTAAGTGGCAAGTACGATGAGCCAAAGGGTTAGTTAGACTTCAGTTCAATAAGACTTAGCTTTTGACAGATCCTACCTGGTCAAAAGTACATACAGCAGCCAGGTATATTCAAACCACCTTTAAAGAGCGTCAATGATAAGACAGCGGACCAATTTTTTGGGTACAGGACTCTCCCGCCTTAGAGCCTGCACCGATAACTTGAACCACTAGAAAAAGTGGCTATCTCTCTCTATTACAGTAAGGCCTTTGGGAGCAGGTTGTGCCTTTCAAGGCTTTGTTCCTTGTTGAAAGCGTAGTCGCTGCCTGGTACAGGAAACCATGAAAGGGTGAAGCTCTCATCAAAAAACTACGTAGGGAAGACGCCTAAGACCATAACATAGTGCTGTGATCCACTATCTTCTCAACACCATTCGAAGACCCCAACCACAAGGTAGAGAAGGTGGCATAAATGTACAATTTGCCCCCCTTGACCACTTCCAGTAGGAATACCAAGTCACACAGTCTTGACTAGAAGTTCCCTTATTTAATTTGTATAAGGCGCTGTCACCTAAAACAACGGTTCCTGACACCATTTGTATGAACATCTCCCGATCCAAGCTCCAAAGGAAGAGTGGCAGACCCAGATGAAGCTTATGATCCTCTGAACAGCAGGGCACTTAGCAAGCCTGAGAGAAATCAGATCCTACCACATCAAGTGCAGCGCTCTACCATAATGGATGAAAGGGAAACCTCACCCTCAACCGTCCAGACGAATGGGTGCAAATGTAAAAACAGAACATCACATAGAAAAACCAACGCAGCAGCAGAGACCGAAGATCCCGAGCATACCTATGAGGACCATCTTGAAATCATATGTGGCAGAAGGCTTTGTTTGAAGGTGGGACGGACCTTAACGCATAACGCAATAGGGCTGGTGATGTTAATCAAATATGGAAACTTGCGTTCACAAATAGATTAACGACAGATGTGTAAAATGTGTTTAGAAAAAAACGAAAGGTTTCTGAATAACATGACGGGAAGGAAAAACAAGTAAGATCAGGGGAGCTCTGCGAACCTTTAGCTCGAGAGGATAATACACCGTAGGAGGACAAGGCAGCTGCACTCACTAGTTTAGGGGCCATATAAAATTAAAAAAAAGGAAAAGAGGAACCCTCACCAATCATCGATTAGGCTACACCTAGCTTAGGTCTAAAGGAACTCTCACCAACGACTTCAAACTTCTTCAAATTAGAGATCACACGCTAATACATTCGACATTTGGGCCAACACCTGACTTACAGCAACAAGCTTCCAACGTAGGTGAAATACACATATGTTTTTTTATCAAATTTTGCTGGTTTTTTTTATTCTGTTTTCGCATTCATGCAGTGCGCTATATATAGGCTATCATTACAGACCGAGGTGTCACTTGCGCCGTGGAATAAAAAAATAACATGATAAGAAATAAGCTAAAAAGAGGGCTCCGTTTAACTGGACTAATAACCGTCCAGACTTAAACCTACACGGCTAATAATAAAACTGGAATTTAAACAGGTTAATTAATGGTTCATAACCGACCAATAATTACCTATTACAACTGAGATAATAATCTAATTAATTAAACTTAAAATCAGAAAGAATAATTTAAAGAAAAACGGCTAAGAATTAAATGCAAAACCGTTACAAAAGAGCTACCCAGATTGCACCTTCAAAGCTGTGTAACTGTCCAATTAATGCTTGTAACCGTCCACTTAATTGGCTGATTAATCCTTAATCAAGCTTCTTTATTCAGATAATAATACCATAAAAACGCCTATAATTAATCCCTTTAAACTGATCAATAATCAGATTAATAATCAGTCCAAATACGCTAGTCCAGATTCCTTGTAATCGTTGCATTCATTCTACCCAGATTGAACAATTAAGCCTCTTTATTCAGCTAATTAAAACCCTAAAACGTCTCTAATGATTCTCCTTAAATTGATTAATAATTAGTTTATTATTCAGTCCAAATGCCAGTCCAGATTCATTTGTAACTGTTCCCCTTAATTTTTGCCCAAATTTCAATTCAGTCCAAATTGATGCTTCAGCCCAAATTAATGTTCAGTCCGAATTTAAA
Organism: Bassia scoparia; assembly: GCA_008642245.1. Classification (NCBI taxonomy): domain Eukaryota; kingdom Viridiplantae; phylum Streptophyta; class Magnoliopsida; order Caryophyllales; family Amaranthaceae; genus Bassia; species Bassia scoparia. The sequence goes on along the minus strand of SNQN01007771.1, from coordinate 27,009 downwards.
TTTGCAACTGACTTTACCAATTCAATATAAATAGTAACACTTAACAAAGTGCAACCATTAGAAGAAATATAAGGACCATACACACCAAAATCATTAGGACTTACTTGGAAGTTAGATTTGGACAGAATCAACTCCATTGCATTGGAATCATCTGGACTATTCAGACTAGGACCATTCTGGTCAGCTGGCCCCAAACCCATATAACTCACCAGCCCTGATATCATACCTCTTCTCATAGGCCTTTTGGAGGAACTCACTATCCAGGGCAGTATGAGCAGAACCATCATTCTCCTTTAGGTCAATCCACCTAACTAAAGTCCTGTGGTGGTTGTCAAGGTCCAGGAACCCGGTATTCCTGAAGTTTGCTCTTTCATCCCTAGGAGCCTTTCCTCTGGCCTTGGACCATCTGTCCATTGATGGCCCAACCTACTCATCCTCTTGTGTAATCACTGCCAGGCACCTGTCCATCTCTTCTTTCAATCCGATCCACTGGACGCAGCCCATTGTATCTCCTCCTCTTGCAATCTATGGGCAGCATCTGCATCTCCAGCCACACTTGTCCCTCTAGATAAAGAAGGGGTACTACTGCTAGGTCTGGCAGGTGAGGGATCAGAGGTACTTGGTCTAGAGGTTACACACCTAGAAGATAGGCTTCTGGCTCTCCTAATTAGGGGCTGGGAGTTCTCACTTGGTTCCACAACAAGAAAATCGATTTCGTCCGACCGCCTTCACCGACCGAAAATCGGTCGGTAACACCCTTTACCGACCGATTTTCGGTCGGTGACGTCGGTCGGATTTCCCTTCGTCGGTGAAATCCTTTTTACCGACCGATTTGCGGTCGGTGAGGTCATACCGACCGCATTACCGACGGATTATACCCTCCAAAAAAATGGAGGGAAGGGAAGCTTTACCGACCGCAAATCGGTCGGTATTACCGACCGATATCGGCAAGTTCGGTCGGTAATACCGAACCGAATTGCGGTCGGTAAAGCGTCCTTTTTGGAAGTATGTGGCTGATTACCGACCGAGTTTCGGTCGGTAAATATATTTCCCTCCTTTTTATTTGTTGTGAACCATTTACCGACCCAACGTGTCGGTCGTAAATGGTTTCACAACAATATAAAAAAACAGAAACCAGCTTGCAAATGCTGGTTTTCCTGACAAGCAAAATAGCAACATTTTATTAAAAAATTTCACACCAAATACATCTCCGTTAATACAATTATGTAAATTGTTACATTAAATACAATACCGGAGGGAGTATGACACAATGGGCACTTAGCACATGTTATCAAACACCATAGCATATAATACAAGGGCATATACTGTATTAACACACAACTAAATCCAATGTAAGTGCTAATACTGAGTGCATAACTGTCATATTACAGCTGATCCACCAAAGCACTTGTCACTGGCCTTATATGCTGTCCTCACCCCATTCTTTTCTCAAGTCTTTGCAGATTTTCATCACTCTCATCAATAACTTCCTGTCATTCAGAAAATTGAAGGCCAAAGATCGTAAAAGGAATTTAGAAATACATAGAATAAAAGCAAATTTCAATAAATGCAAATGTACCTGAGAGAATAGAACACTTTTCCATACATACTCGGATAAACCATTTCAATAGAGTGAATAGACATTTTTGTAACCCCTCTTTCTTTTAGTTGTTTGTCTAATGCTCCATGTTTATTTCGATATATATATATCATTTTATTACTTCTTAAGAGTTCCATGAGTATCATATTTGGTTCAAGGTTCTCTCACCTCTGATATTAAAAAAATAAGTATTCATTCAACTGAGGTATATTAGATAAAGGAAGAATGAAAAAGAGAGAATAAAACAATGGTCTGATTGAGAACACAAGTGCAAACCTCAGGATCCTAGACACCTAGTAAATATTCCATCATAATCACCACTGCATTCATCTGCCATTGACCTGCACCCTTTGAAGGAATTCCAGATGCTATCATCTTCGCAGCATATACTCATCGTGAAATCCCAATTAACTGCAGACTTACTATTACAAAGGCAAGAGGGAAGAATGAAATAGATTAAGTACTATGAATAATTAGAGTTGATCAATTTATGGTCTCCCAATGACTCAATTAAATAATGGCCTCCCAATGACACTTATTAAATGATAAGCAAGCTAACAAAAGCTATACTCATGAAGTCATGATAAAGTTATTGCTAGACAGAACAAGTAAAACTCATGACAGATAGTAAACACAATTAAAGCTTAATTATTCACAACGTACAAACAATAAGACACTAAGTCTAAACACTACAAGAGAATTCCATTGGCAATACTTAAAAGATACAGTTAAAAAACAACGGGAGCAAGGGAGAGAGAGAGGAAGCTAAAAACTAATGAGCAAGGTACTTTCTGCATGAATGTCATCTGTGAAGCCAAGGAACAATTTCAATATGTTTGCAAACCAAATTAGGCACCATATAAGATCATATGGCACATCATATTCCAGTGGTGTATTCAAAAGAGAAGCCGACAAAAGTATTTTATTTGTCACTCCAATTGTCATAAAGCAGATTATAGTCCACAGAGAATGCGTACACATGTACACATACATATTGGTACCTTTTACCAAAACAAAGATAACGACCAGATTTAAAATCACCTCAGGATGAATGAATGCAAACATTGGTATAAGGAGCTGAGAATCTATTAACATGCGTTGTCATTTGAATTTGGAATGACATTCGCTCTAGCTTTCTCCGCAAGAGTCTTACCAATGTAAATTTTTTTTTTCTATAAAAAATAGGCAAAGGCATTCCCAAACAAACTTTAACTAGAAGAAGCACATCAGCAGTAACATGAAAGGGTACCTTGTTGCTACATGTCAAATGCATTACAGTTGAGACGCCAGAAAGTTTATCATCACAATCAACTTTCAACATGATTGTCGAACTTGAATTGTATTGGGAGGAAGCTGGTGAGACAAAGGAGAATTAAAATTTACTTTATACAAACAAGAGGGAATGAAGAGATTGAACTGCTTGTTGTTTAGCCACTTATCAACACTTAATAAACAAATCCACATGCGTTCAAACCAACTTAGCATACTATGAAAAGTCTGTACAAAACATTGCTCATCTACATCTAGTCTAGTCTAGTAGTAAAGCAATGCCACCTTCTAAAATTTTCCCTCCTAAACCTATTCCTTTTCCTAACCAGCATTTATCTATTTTTATTATTTTATTTTCCCTTTTTTAAGCATTTGTAGATTTGCTAGGTTTTCTAAAATTCTTATTTCTATATTTAGTTTTTCTTTCTTTTAAAAAAAGAAAAAATGTTAAGTTATTGATATAGCTTAATATTCAGTTCGTGGTATTGTAGTGCATATAAACAAGTTTATATTCTACACATATGTATCTTAACTTGAAGCTATGCTATTCAAATTCTGGAACTCATGAGCAGACATCTATACATAAATTATTGCTACTAACCTGCAAAGAATGACATATTTGCTTCCCTCTCTCATCATTTAGTGGCTACAGTCTTCAATTAGCATTAGTAGATATGCTTGATACATGTGCCCTACATTGAGTAAGAATTCTGACCTGTAATGGAAAACAGAGAAAACATTCTAACGCTCATGGACAAATCATTGAATAACTTCTCATGTGTTTAAATAAAGTTTCAGTTCTAAGTGCACTATGCTCTGCTGTATTTCACTGGAAGAAAGAAAATGACAAGCGCTAGAGAACCAAATGGGAACTATAAATAATCATGACCACGTTGCAATCATCACGTTCGACATAGTTAGGGCATACTTAATTGGCAACCTTTCTCTTAGCTTACTGCAACAATCAGGAGGGTCAGAAAGAGTAAGATGTGAGTGATAAGCATTCTTCTCTTCGACACGATCCTCAGTACCAAATTGGCACCAACACCAACAAATTCTTCATCTTCCTTATTATCAATCCATGTTTGCACTTTCACCTAAGCAACATAATACCACATAATCAAATCAATCATATAACTCCATTTTATATACTTCAAATTTGCAATGAATACTAACAATTCCCTTTTTTTACATAATTATATTCATATGATCATACCATGCCACTCAAAAATTCCAATGCAAATGCAATACTACAACCAAATTACCAAGTACTCAAGTAGATTTAGTTGTCATTCTAGTTCATATTACTTCAATCAAAGTTACAATTAATTCAGAACAAAGGACATAATCAAAAAGCTGTCATAAGTGATAAGTGAGAGAGAGAGAGAGTACAATCACATTACCAGAACATAAGAAAGATCCAAGCTTTGAAGAAGCTTGCATTTGAGAGCAAGAAGAGCAAGCCCTAAATCAGTTACCCTCAAACACCATTTCAAGCTCCACAATCGATTAATATCATCGAATTCGACAATTGCCCCAAAAAAGTCCCTTTTTTCACTCCTCGCCAAATTCAACGAAAGTATGGGGAAAATAAAACGAAAATAAAAAATAAAACGAAATCAAAATCAACAGAAAATCAGGAAAAAAACGAAATCAAATGAAAATCGGGAAAAAAAATAAAACGAAATCAAAATCAAATGAAAATCTAGAAAAAAAACGATATCAAACGAAAATCCAGAAAAAAATAAAACGAAATCAAACAAAAAATCAGGTAAAAATAAAATCAAGAAAAAAAACATGGTAAAATTGTAGATCTAGTCAAAATAAAACGAAAATTAAAACCATAAAAAATCAACCATACAACTCCTATTTCCAGGGTACCCTTTCAGGCTTCCATGAACAACAATGGAGATAATTCCACCAGACTTTACCACCTTAGACACGTATGATACAAAACCGAATCAAAATGCAAAAAAAAATCGAAGAAAAACCCTAAAAAAAGTCAAAAACAGAGAAATGGCGGATAATTAAACTAAAWATTGATTCAATGAAAGTGAAATTGAAAGAACTAACCTGAGAAGAGTAGATCTAGCCTGAAAGCTTGCCAGGAAAACGCGAGGAAGAGGAAAGAGAGAGAATGGGAGGCAGCGCAGGGCGGTTAGAGAGAGGGAACGAGCGCGGTGAGAGAGAGAGAAAGAGAAAGAACGGCGTGAGAGGAGCAGCGGCGCCGGTGCCGTTGGTGTGAGTGAGAGGAGGGTGTGAGTGAAAGGAGGGTTTGTGTGAAAGGAGCGAGAAGAGGAGGGTGTGAGTTTGAAAAAAAAATGAACTTGAATTGTGGTGGGTAAGTCGAGTGGTAATAAGTCATTTTTTAAAAAATATATATATATATTTTACCGATCGAAATTTCGGTCGGTGGTACCGACCAAATTTTCGGTCGGTAAAATTGACGGAAACTTTTTTGCCTCTCATTTGGATGCTTAAAGGCTACCGACCACAAAATCGGTCGGTAATACCGACCTTCTTTTTATCGGTCGGTATTACCGACCGGTTTTTCGGTCGGTAAAACTCCACCGACTGAAGGCGGTCGGTAACAGTCGGTATTACCGACCAAAATAAAATCGGTCGGTGCGTTCGGTCGGCCGAAATCGATTTTCTTGTTGTGTGAGTAGAGTGCGGTCTAGACCGCACCAAACCGCAAAACCGAACCACAATTTGACATTTTAATTTGGTTTGCGATCTGAAAAATGGGGTTTAGGCTTTTGCTTTTCCCAAACTGCAATTTTGCGGTTTGGTTTGGTTTATAATTTTTTTAAGGGAAATTCCCAATGGTACTCACGAATTTTTGCAAATTCCCAGTGGTAAACATGAGAGTTTAAAAATCCCATATATAGACATGAGTTTAGTGTATATATGTGAAACTCAACCAAAATCACCCCGACCGCCCTCAAATGGCCCTTCCTAGCCACAAACCACCTCCCTCTATGTCTCCCCAGCCACAACCACCTCCCTCTATGCCTCCCTAGCGACAACCACCTTACCATTGTCTCAAATCGCCACACCCACCAAAACCACTTCCACAAATCGCCACACCCACCACAACCACTCAAACGTACCTCTCCAGCCACCACAACCACTCAACCGTCCATCCCCAACCACCCCACCAACTGGGGAGGAAGTTTGAGCGTGGTCMTGGTGTATTTTGGTTGAGTTTCACCCATATACCTTAAACTCATGTCTATATGTGGGATTTTAAAACT
>SNQN01007770.1:0-20161 GCA_008642245.1 Bassia scoparia | reverse complement strand
TTGAAAACACAATATTAAAAAGGTTATGCTATATATAGCCCTTGGAGTTACATATAAAAATCCAAAAATGAAAAAAATATCAATTAAATCATCATTTATTACATCAATTAATGTTATAATTTTATCTTAAATTTATAAATTATTTCCATTTTAGGTACTATATTATATGCTTATACGTAACGCTTAGGGCTACATATAGCTTTCCCTATTAAGAAAGATGATAACCTTAAGATTAGCCAAAAAACAATCATTTAATTTAAGTCTTAATACAAAATGGTACCTACAGATGGCAATGGTCTTGGACCCGACCCAGACCCATTTATAAGGGTCTGGGTTTAGACCAACGCCTATATTGTACAACCCTCCCCATAATTGCTACATACAATCCTCCCTCACTGATAATCTAATGGGCAGCGAAAATCAAGAATTTTGTTTTTTTTAAAAAAAAAAAAATAAATAAAGATATATAATTTAAAAACAAAATCAAAACATTGTTTGAAAGATTAGTGGGTTTGTATATTGCTAGCGTACGGGGGATGTATAGAATAATTTGCCCGATTTTAAACCATTAGATTTGGATCGGGTCCCGAAACATCAAATCAGGCTCGACACACGAACCCATTTATATTTAGCAAAATAATTAATTAAATTCAATGTTCGATTTAAACATAAATTAAGATAAATCAATTTAGAATCCTATAAGGACTTATGTTACTGGACCATTAGACCCCGCAGTTGAGTTCAATATTTTTAAACCCAACATGTCTACAATATCGGCGCTATTTTATAAATCTCAAAAAAAATATAAGAACGCGTCTGTTAGTGAATCATCCATTGGGGTCTACGAAACACCGAGTTAGATCCCACAGTCCAGTACTGCCCTCATACTCTTAGCTATGGCTCCTATCTGCTTTGCCACATCTTGCCTTCACCGTAACGCACATTATACTTACGCACTACTTTACCTAGTCTGGCCATACCAACTGTTTTGTTCACCTTATTTTTACTTATTTGAATTTTTCTTGGTTATTTTTTCTGATTTGAACTTATATGAATTTATTTTTTCTGAAAATAAAAAAAAGAAGTTGAACAGAATAGACACAATTCCACACGAATAGTTCCTACCGAGACACCAATTTTTTGTTGAGTTGCATGGACACATTAATAAACAACCTCATTTATATTTTTTTTTACAAATACTTACTTTAAACCTGCTCAGATCTTAGTTATTAAACTTGATTAGTTAAGGAGTTTGAAACCCTTAAACCAGTCAAAAAAAAAAAAAAACCCTTAGGCATTAACCATTGAAATTAATTTCAGATACATTATCAACTAATTACGTGTCACCTTGTTGTATACAAGTACTATTAAAAATGTGTACCATATTAACACTAATGATTAGCAAGTACTCGCCCAAAAGGCCAAAACAACAGCAAAATATATAAATAAATAAATAATAAATAAATAAATAAATAAAATAAAATTGTAAATACTTTTGAATTAAAAATACACTATATATAAAATGAAGGATCATGTATTACTTTTTGAAATGTACAGATCTATCTGTCTATCCTTAAACTATCTATCTTAGAACTATCATCATCATTTAATAAGAAGGCCATTAAAATAGGCATATTCCATATTAATAAAGCATTCAATTCAATTGCCTACGTACCATAAATTTAACAGGCAACCAATATATCCAATTCAGTCACACCCCTTTGTTTCATTTCATATTGATATGTTGAGATCAATCTTAGGCTTCTTGCTCATCACTGGCAAATTAACAACTGAATTGCACTTGGGACACTTTGGATCATTCTTCGATATCAACACATACATCAAGCAACCGGGGCAAGCTGCAGCAACCAACAGCCCCCCATCCTGGTTATTATTAGTAGGGGGCGCGGAAGTCGAGAACCTGGACGTCTCCCTCTCGTCTTCTCCAACTGACAGAGAAGATGAGTTGGAGGGAGATTGTGATCGGACCGTCATCATCCAACGCCTCTTCGATGATGATGAGGAGGACGATGTGGGGGAGCCTCTCTCGGCTCTGTCCAGGGCTGATTTCACTTTGTCCAGTGTACACACACTTGCGTACATTGGGGATGAATTGTTGTTGCTGCTGCTGTTGTTGGGGACTAGTTTAAGGTCTAAACTTGGCTGTTCGAGCACTCCAAGTGGTGGCTTCGAATTTAACGAAGATAATGATTGTGGAAATGTGTTTGAATCATTGGGTTTTGACGAGATTTGGTTGGCCAAATCCTTCTGTTCAGATCCTGAGTTTGCAGCGCTGCTTTTCTGTATGTACACTTTTCCTGACTGCAAACAAATACACACATCTGCTGTCAATACTATGTAGGTAAAAACAAAACTCGGTCCCTAAATCATTGCAACACGGGCGTGCATGTATAAGTACACGTTACTAGAKTTGRTTCAATCAAACTATAAACGATAAAAGACAAAGAGCGTAACAATAAATGTTTTCCGATCCTTAATGATAACTTTGACTAAGCTACTTACTTTCATTATTATTTCCCTTCATCTTAGATCAATAATCAATAATAATGGTAATAACTCTAGTCTATGCGAGCTATTAAGTGATCCGTATTANTGAATCATTGGGTTTTGACGAGATTTGGTTGGCCAAATCCTTCTGTTCAGATCCTGAGTTTGCAGCGCTGCTTTTCTGTATGTACACTTTTCCTGACTGCAAACAAATACACACATCTGCTGTCAATACTATGTAGGTAAAAACAAAACTCGGTCCCTAAATCATTGCAACACGGGCGTGCATGTATAAGTACACGTTACTAGAKTTGRTTCAATCAAACTATAAACGATAAAAGACAAAGAGCGTAACAATAAATGTTTTCCGATCCTTAATGATAACTTTGACTAAGCTACTTACTTTCATTATTATTTCCCTTCATCTTAGATCAATAATCAATAATAATGGTYATAACTCTAGTRTATGCGAGCTATTAAGTGATCCGTATTAATGTATACTTTATCAAATAACAAATTTGTATGATCCAGACCGATACATGCGTAGTAAGAGCAATATCATTATAATACAGTCATACAGAGATGAGTTGTAGGACATGCTGCAAGTCCGTACAACATATTATTATTGCTCATATCTTGAAAATTAATCTCTAATTTTACTCAATCAATCACCCAACCGTTAGGAAAAAAACATTAATGTTTCTTCTTTTCATTTGTTTCAAAAAAGGGAATCTATTCAAATTCCTCATTAAATTCAACTTACAAAATAACAAAATCAAACCTCATCAATTTTTTCTACATTATATTATTAACTCCATCAATACCTTAAGTAAACCGAGAGTATTAATTGTTCTGACCAGTGACTTCTGAGTTCCGACCCCCAAATTCAATGAACACAATTAATATTATGAACACAATTAAAAATAATAATGTTACTGCACAATTTTAAAATATACTCCGTAATTAAGGATAATTTTGCTTCAAGTTTTTTACAATTACAAGTGATCAGAGAAATTCTCTGATATTGAATAAATAAAAGGGAATTATAATCGACGTCTCAGAAATTAGTGTAAGATTGAGGCAAAAAAAAAAAAAAAAAACCAATTATAACGCTTTCATTCATAAATTGATCATGGAAGCATTTATTATTATTATTACAATTAAATGTTGCAATAAAATACTACTTCAAACCTGTCTCTTATACACATCTAGATGTGTATAAGAGACAGGTGCAGACCTCCACGTCCTCACATCGTCCTTGTAGCAGCTCCAAGCCATAAAGGCTGGCAAGCATCTCAGTTTGTAATGGGTTAATGGCATTTAGAGCCCTTGATTCGCAAAGTCGCATTACATTGACCGGATCAAAACYACACCATCCAATACCCGCTTTTGTGAAGTTACTKRTCTTCGGCTTCCACGAACCATCCACAATCAGTTTCCACATATTATCGGGGGAAGGTATCCCACTTTCCCAACACGCAATTGAGGAATCACCAGAGGTTTCCTTTCTGTAAGGTCTTGGACACTCCAACTTCTGATCCTTTGCAAAGCACACGTACCAAGCCTTCATTSTGGAATTGATAATGTTCATGACAACAGTTGGTGAAACACTCGTATTCCTAAACACCACATCATTGCGATGGATCCATATGGCCCAGCAGGTAATTAACAAGTATACATGCTGCTCCCCTTTCAGATTTTCCAGATAGAGAAACCAATTACGGAACCATTCCCCAGCAYACACTGACATGGGACATGAAGAGCACAGCCCTAAGTTACTTGCCTTCCACACATGCTGCGTCAACACGCAGTCCRTGAACAGATGCTCCACTGTTTCAACCCCTCCACAAAACACACAACTCTGATCCACCCGTAACCCCCTACGGTGGAGTATGTTCTTGGTAGGCAGGCATCGATGAACTAATCTCCACGCAAACCAACGGAACTTCTCAGAAATGTTCATTCTCCATAGGGACTTCCAAAAAGAGGTGCRAGAATCTTCATTGGAACCACCCAGATTACTTTTCATTATATACCTATAACCCGATTTTACCGTATAACGTCCGCACGTTGTTCCTCCCCACTCCACTTGGTCCTGCATAGTCTGCCTCGGTAAATGGACAGTCAAAACTCGTCTAGCTGTTTGCGGTTCAAAGAGCTTCCAAATCAGATCGCGATTCCACACTCCTTGTGAGAGGATCAAATCACTTACCCATACCGGTCTATCCACCGCCAACTCCTCCCTGAAATTAACCTGCCCTCCAGGGATCCAATTATTGTCCCTGATTCGTATTGAGGTACTGTAGGACGTGGGCCGCGCCCTCGCGTATAGCGGGCGCGCGGCTTGGTACTACATCGAGGTGCTTTGCGTGGGCTTGAGCCACGGAACCCGCACGTGAGTGCGTTGGGGTAGTGTTGTCGAGTAAGGGGAGTCGCCACCGTGCCTATAAAGGTTATTCACGGACGCCCGAAACGTTGGTGCCAAATTAATGGCCCCACGTTCTGATCCAGTAACCAGTTCGTGGGTTCGGGGACATGGTACGAATCAGATCTGTAACCCAATTCGCCCGCATGTAGCGGCCTCTACTCGGTCTCATTGCAATTCCATTCATCACGGTTATTGAATGCACATAACTTACATTTTTAGCACCTTAGAAGCGTACTAACCCTAAAGATTACTACGAAAGTGTGTTTCTATTATGCACAAGAGACTACCTAACCTAGAAATTGTGACCACTTTGCATTAATCAAGTTAAAACGGTGCCTAAAAACCGGTTGTCCATAGTTAATCTGATTTTAAAGTGATTCACATAATTTCCGGTCTTTATTTAGCAAAATATATACAAATGATACAACAATGACAATGCGAAGTATATGAACTTCAAAACATATATACAAACCAATCTTACCCTAAATCTGCAAACAAAACAAAAGTTAGTTCGTAATAAAAAACGAGCGAAACGAATCTTCCGCCTTGGATCGCTATACAAGGACAAACAAAACAAATGTTAGTTTGTAACAAAAGACGAGCGAAATGAACCTTCCGCCTTGAATCGCTATACAAGGATAAGAAATCGTTAGTATTGACAAGTGATAATAATAATGACAATGAAATAAAAAAGGAACGAAAAACAATGAAAAACATTGAAAACGTTAATGACAATCCTACATATTTACATGGAACAATTAAATAGTGAGTTTCTACATGTTTGTTAATTAGATCGAAACTCGTAATAGTTATTAATTAGATTGAGAAAAGAGTATGTTTAGTGGCGAGTAATCTCAGAAATAAACCTTGTTATTGCTTGTTGAATCGAAACAGAATCGATGCTTAGAACTCAAGAACGAATGTATTTAGAGTGTTTGAGAGAGTGTATGAGAGTATGAGAGAGAGAACACGCAAGTTAGAGGCGGGGAGAGAGAGGATAGACGTGTGTCGAAAAATCGTGTGTCCTTTCGGAATGAGCAAGGCACGTATTTATAGGCGCGAGGGGAAACAGGAGGAGAAAAACCCTGCGTATATACGCAGGGGACCTGCGTATATACGCAGGAGGCCTGCGTATATACGCAGGTCTGCGTATATATTCTCCGCGTATTTTTTTTATTTCCTCCGATTTTATTTTCCATAATACGTGATTCGCTTTGATTCGACGCACCTAGACACCCTTGCTCTCCAAGCAAGGAGTTCTAGAGTGTTCTAGAAGGTTCCACGTATTTCCGGAGTATTTTTTGTGTATTTTGTATTTTTTTTTTATTTTCTGCGTATAAAAACTTATAAAAATCATAGAAAAATCAGAAAAATAATCTAAAAATACTGGTGAGCTCAGAAAAATGTGAAGAGTGTGATGAAAAGTGGAAATTATGGAGATCACCAATATAAATTATTTTAAAAAATCCTAAAAATAGAAAAGAAAACCTAAAAATAGAAAATAATTAAAATAAATAAAAGAAAATGTTTTTGCCCCTTTTATTTGTCCTTTGCTCAATAGTTCCGAGTATGACCTCACGTATTTCCAACTTTTATGAGTTCAAAGCATCTTTTCTAAGTCGAAACAATCGCGAGACGCGGTATGTTTCATCACTGATTACTCTTTTGGGGAGACATTTTTAGGTGTCTACAGAAGCCCCCACTTTGACTGAGTCTGAAGAGACGATAGTCTCGTAAGACGAAAGTCAAAGTATTCGATTCGGGACGGAGAGCAACTCAAGACGTTCTGCGACCCTGAGTCACCCTTTTTCGCCGGTACCTGCAAAACAAAGGTTAGTTTTACCTGTAGCCGTGTCCCGTGCGGTTTGATTTGCTTGCCATGGAATTTTTGTTGCGGGAGCAAACTCCAAAACTCGGAAGAGTGCGTGGAACTTCTGAGCGGGAGAAGATTCCAAAAACCCGAGAGATGCTGACGGAATTTCTGTAGCGGGAGAAATTTCCAAGACCCGAAGATGTGCTGTCGGAACTTCTGTAGCGGGAGAAATTCCAAGACCCGAAGATGTGCTGACGGAACTTCTGTAGCGGGAGAAGATTCCAAGACCCGAAGATGTGCTGACGGAACTTCTGTAGCGGGAGAAGATTCCAAGACCCGAAAGATGTATTTGCTTGAGATTTCTGTAGCGGGAGAAACCATAAGACCCGAAAGATGGTTGTGCTGGATTTCTGTAGCGCGAGAAATCGTAGACCCGAAAGATGCTTATATGGAATTTTTGGTGCGGGATAAAGTTCCAAAACCCGAAATGTGTAAAGGAGCTGTTAGCGCAAAGAAGCCCCCACTTTGACTGAGTCTGAAGAGACGAAAATCTCGTAAGACGAAAGTCAAAGTATTTGATTCGGGACGGAGAGCAACTCAAGACGTTCTGCGACCCTGAGTCACCCTTTTTCGCCGGTACCTGCAAAACAAAGGTTAGTTTTACCTGTTACCGCGCCCCATGCGGTTTTATGCCCTTGGAAGCGCCTGGATCCTCGGGCTGCTTTCTCCCTACGGCTGACCTTAGCGATGAATTCCGTATAGGCATGTGAGTGATGATATGAATTCCTTTGGAAGCGCCTCGTTCCTCAGGAAACCTTCCCTACGGCTGACCTTGGCTTTTCGGGAAGAATGTTGCGTGGAGCAACAATCGCGTATAGCGATGAATGCCGTATAGGCTGTGATATGAATTCCTTCGGAAGCGCCTCGTTCCTCAGGAAACCTTCCCTACGGCTGACCTTGGCTTTTCGGGAAGAATGTTGCGTGTAGCAACAATCGCGTATAGCGATGAATGCCGTATAGGCGTGTGAAGGCAACTGCATGTAAGATGGGCCCTAGCCTCGTGTTGAGGTGGTGCAATGTGTAATGTGCAATGTAATGTGTTTGTGCAGGATGCATATGCATGATGATGTATGTAAACTCAATGCGCAATGATGCTCATGAAGTGTTTGCAATGACTATATGTGTAATGCAAGTCTATTCTTAGATCTAATGCATGAAATGACCAAGGAAATTGACTAATGGTAAGATGCTTTTGGATTGTGGGATGGAGCCGTCTCAAGCCCCCATTCGAGCAAAGGCGATGCTTGTGATTGCAAGTGAGCCCCCAACCCATGGGGTTTAGGTGTGTGGGAATGGCTTAATTTGTGGTGTTAATGGTTGGTTTAGTGGGTGAGTTCCCAGCTTGATCGAGGTTGGGGCAATGGTTGATGGAGCAAGGTAAGGCTAGTGAATTTTGTGGAGTCATGGGTCTTGGCTTAGCCTTTTGTGGTGTAATTGGTAAGGGATGAGGTACTGGGATGTGATTTTGATTTGCCCAAATCAGTAACTTGAGCTGAATGCTGCATGAGGAGAGAACATGGAGGAAATGCTGCAATGCGATGCTTTGAGGAGGATGCCTGATGACTGCTATAGAGAGATAGCCTAAGGAAGAGTTGAGGAGAGCCCCTTAAGGTGTATGAAAGAATAGGCTAAAGGTTCAAGAAAAGACAAGGCTAAAATTTGTGACTAAGGGTAAGTAAATGGGGAATTGATGTGGTTGGCTAGATGATGTTGGTTCAAGCTCGAGTCTATGTCGGGTGCTACACTAGGAATCTGTGCTCCTGACTTTAAGGGAATCAAACCAATTGGGAGAGTGGACCTCTGCACGTTATTGAATTATTGGGTCGGACCTCGAGAAGAGGCTTCCTACGTATCCTTACGGAATTAGACCGTCGTAGTTCTCGTTGATGATTTGGACAATGCCTCGTGTGAGATTCTGGGTTCGTTCCCCAGTGAAGTCGCCAAATTGTAGGACGTGGGCCGCGCCCTCGCGTATAGCGGGCGCGCGGCTTGGTACTACATCGAGGTGCTTTGCGTGGGCTTGAGCCACGGAACCCGCACGTGAGTGCGTTGGGGTAGTGTTGTCGAGTAAGGGGAGTCGCCACCGTGCCTATAAAGGTTATTCACGGACGCCCGAAACGTTGGTGCCAAATTAATGGCCCCACGTTCTGATCCAGTAACCAGTTCGTGGGTTCGGGGACATGGTACGAATCAGATCTGTAACCCAATTCGCCCGCATGTAGCGGCCTCTACTCGGTCTCATTGCAATTCCATTCATCACGGTTATTGAATGCACATAACTTACATTTTTAGCACCTTAGAAGCGTACTAACCCTAAAGATTACTACGAAAGTGTTTTCTATTATGCACAAGAGACTACCTAACCTAGAAATTGTGACCACTTTGCATTAATCAAGTTAAAACGGTGCCTAAAAACCGGTTGTCCATAGTTAATCTGATTTTAAAGTGATTCACATAATTTCCGGTCTTTATTTAGCAAAATATATACAAATGATACAACAATGACAATGCGAAGTATATGAACTTCAAAACATATATACAAACCAATCTTACCCTAAATCTGCAAACAAAACAAAAGTTAGTTCGTAATAAAAACGAGCGAAACGAATCTTCCGCCTTGGATCGCTATACAAGGACAAACAAAACAAATGTTAGTTTGTAACAAAAGACGAGCGAAATGAACCTTCCGCCTTGAATCGCTATACAAGGATAAGAAATCGTTAGTATTGACAAGTGATAATAATAATGACAATGAAATAAAAAAGAAAAAAACAATGAAAAACATTGAAAACGTTAATGACAATCCTACATATTTACATGGAACAATTAAATAGTGAGTTTCTACATGTTTGTTAATTAGATCGAAACTCGTAATAGTTATTAATTAGATTGAGAAAAGAGTATGTTTAGTGGCGAGTAATCTCAGAAATAAACCTTGTTATTGCTTGTTGAATCGAATCAGAATCGATGCTTAGAACTCAAGAACGAATGTATTTAGAGTGTTTGAGAGAGTGTATGAGAGTATGAGAGAGAGAATACGCAAGTTAGAGGCGGGGAGAGAGAGATAGACGTGTGTCGAAAAATCGTGTGTCCTTTCGGAATGAGCAAGGCACGTATTTATAGGCGCGAGGGGAAAAGGAGGAGAAAAACCCTGCGTATATACGCAGGGGACCTGCGTATATACGCAGGAGGCCTGCGTATATACGCATGTCTGCGTATATATTCTCCGCGTATTTTTTTTTATTTCCTCCGATTTTATTTTCCATAATACGTGATTCGCTTTGATTCGACGCACCTAGACACCCTTGCTCTCCAAGCAAGGAGTTCTAGAGTGTTCTAGAAGGTTCCACGTATTTCCGGGTATTTTTGTGTATTTTGTATTTTTTTTGTATTTTCTGCGTATAAAAACTTATAAAAATCATAGAAAAATGTAGAAAAATCAGAAAAATAATCTAAAAATACTGGTGAGCTCAGAAAAATGTGAAGAGTGTGATGAAAAGTGGAAATTATGGAGATCACCAATATAAATTATTTTAAAAAATCCTAAAAATAGAAAAGAAAACCTAAAAATAGAAAATAATTAAAATAAATAAAAGAAAATGTTTTTGCCCCTTTTATTTGTCCTTTGCTCAATAGTTCCGAGTATGACCTCACGTATTTCCAACTTTATGAGTTCAAAGCATCTTTTCTAAGTCGAAACAATCGCGAGACGGGTATGTTTCATCACTGATTACTCTTTTGGGGAGACATTTTTAGGTGTCTACAGAAGCCCCCACTTTGACTGAGTCTGAAGAGACGATAGTCTCGTAAGACGAAAGTCAAAGTATTCGATTCGGGACGGAGAGCAACTCAAGACGTTCTGCGACCCTGAGTCACCCTTTTCGCCGGTACCTGCAAAACAAAGGTTAGTTTTACCTGTAGCCGTGTCCCGTGCGGTCTGATTTGCTTGCCATGGAATTTTTGTTGCGGGAGCAAACTCCAAAACCCGGAAGAGTGCGCGGAACTTCTTGAGCGGGAGAAGATTCCAAAAACCCGAGAGATGCTGACGGAATTTCTGTAGCGGGAGAAATTTCCAAGACCCGAAGATGTGCTGTCGGAACTTCTGTAGCGGGAGAAGATTCCAAGACCCGAAGATGTGCTGACGGAACTTCTGTATCGGGAGAAGATTCCAAGACCCGAAGATGTGCTGACGGAACTTCTGTAGCGGGAGAAGATTCCAAGACCCGAAAGATGTATTTGCTTGAGATTTTTGTAGCGGGAGAAACCATAAGACCCGAAAGATGGTTGTGCTGGATTTCTGTAGCGGGAGAAATCGTAGACCCGAAAGATGCTTATATGGAATTTCTGGTGCGGGAGAAAGTTCCAAAACCCGAAATGTGTAAAGGAGCTGTTAGCGCAAAGAAGCCCCCACTTTGACTGAGTCTGAAGAGACGAAAATCTCGTAAGACGAAAGTCAAAGTATTTGATTCGGGACGGAGAGCAACTCAAGACGTTCTGCGACCCTGAGTTCCCTTTTTCGCCGGTACCTGCAAAACAAAGGTTAGTTTTACCTGTTACCGCGCCCCATGCGGTTTTATGCCCTTGGAAGCGCCTGGATCCTCGGGCTGCTTTCTCCCTACGGCTGACCTTGGCTTTTCAGGAGAAAATGAGGTGATGAATACCTTCGGAAGCGCCTCGTTCCTCAGGTAGCTTTTCCCTACGGCTGACCTTGGCTTTTCGGGAGAAAATGATGTAGATGCCTTCCCTACGGCTGACCTTGGCTTTTCGGGAAGAAGTAATGTAAGTTCCGTTGGAAGCGCCTCGTTCCTTCGGAAAGTTCCCCTACGGCTGACCTTGGCTTTTCGGGGAGAGTTGTGATGTATGTGCCTTCCCTACGGCTGACCTTGGCTTTTCGGGAAGACGTAATGTAAGTTCCGTCGGAAGCGCCTCGTTCCTTCGGAAGGTTCCCCTACGGTTGACCTTGGCTTTTCGGGGAAAGTTGCGTGTAGCAACAATCGCGTATAGCGATGAATGCCGTATAGGCGTGTGAGTGATGATATGAATTCCTTTGGAAGCGCCATCGTTCCTCAGGAAACCTTCCCTACGGCTGACCTTGGCTTTTCGGGAAGAATGTTGCGTGGAGCAACAATCGCGTATAGCGATGAATGCCGTATAGGCTGTGATATGAATTCCTTCGGAAGCGCCTCGTTCCTCAGGAAACCTTCCCTACGGCTGACCTTGGCTTTTCGGGAAGAATGTTGCGTGTAGCAACAATCGCGTATAGCGATGAATGCCGTATAGGCGTGTGAAGGCAACTGCATGTAAGATGGGCCCTAGCCTCGTGTTGAGGTGGTGCAATGTGTAATGTGCAATGTAATGTGTTTGTGCAGGATGCATATGCATGATGATGTATGTAAACTCAATGCGCAATGATGCTCATGAAGTGTTCGCAATGACTATATGTGTAATGCAAGTCTATTCTTAGATCTAATGCATGAAATTACCAAGGAAGTTGACTAATGGTAAGATGCTTTTGGATTGTGGGATGGAGTCGTCTCAAGCCCCCATTCGAGCAAAGGCGATGCTTGTGATTGCAAGTGAGCCCCCAACCCATGGGGTTTAGGTGTGTGGGAATGGCTTAATTTGTGGTGTTAATGGTTGGTTTAGTGGGTGAGTTCCCAGCTTGATCGAGGTTGGGGCAATGGTTGATGGAGCAAGGTAAGGCTAGTGAATTTTGTGGAGTCATGGGTCTTGGCTTAGCCTTTTGTGGCAGTAATTGGTAAGGGATGAGGTACTGGGATGTGATTTTGATTTGCCCAAATCAGTAACTTGAGTTGAATGCTGCATGAGGAGTGAACATGGAGGAAATGCTGCAACGCGATGCTTTGAGGAGGATGCCTGATGACTGCTATAGAGAGATAGCCTAAGGAAGAGTTGAGGAGAGCCCCTTAAGGTGTATGAAAGAATAGGCTAAAGGTTCAAGAAAAGACAAGGCTAGAATTTGTGACTAAGGGTAAGTAAATGGGGAATTGGTGTGGTTGGCTAGATGATGTTGGTTCAAGCTCGAGCGAGTCTATGTGGGGTGCTAAACTAGGAATCTGTGCTCCTGACTTTAAGGGAATCAAACCATAGAAACTTATAAAAACTTATAAAAATCATAGAAAGATGTAGAAAAATCAGAAAAATAATCTAAAAATACAGGTGAGCTCAGAAAAATGTGAAGAGTGTGATGAAAAGTGGAAATTATGGAGATCACCAATATAAATTATTTTAAAAAATCCTAAAAATAGAAAAGAAAACCTAAAAATAGAAAATAATTAAAATAAATAAAAGAAATGTTTTTGCCCCTTTTATTTGTCCTTTGCTCAATAGTTCCGAGTATGACCTCACGTATTTCCAACTTTTGTGAGTTCAAAGCATCTTTTCTAAGTCGAAACAATCGCGAGACGCGGTATGTTTCATCACTGATTACTCTTTTGGGGAGACATTTTTAGGTGTCTACAGGTACCATCCCCAACGCGTCGAACTAGGTTACCCCTCAGGGCAACCGCTGCTTTGAATATACTCCTTGCCCCATAAGTTGCCCCATTTGGCAGAGATTTTAGTTGACCATCCAACGCCAACCCTTTGTACTTTGTGGACAAAACCCTACTCACTAGGCATGATGGTTGACTGTGTAATCTCCACACTTGCTTCCCCACCATAGCAACGTTCATTGCTTCCAGGTCCTTAAATCCAATGCCCCCCTCCTTTTTCGGTTGTTTCAAAACCGTTTGCTTAGCCCACACCATTCCCCTCTCACCAGGTTTCTTCCCCCAGTAAAATTGTAGGAAGAGTGAATTTAGCTTTTTTAAAATGGCCTTGGGTAGCATATAAATGGACATGATGTGCGAAGCTAACGCCGAGAGTATGGAGTTAATTAGCACCCCCTTCCCAGGCTGTGATAGATGTACAAACTTCCATGAAGTGATCATATTCACTACCTTATCACAAAAGCTTTGAAAAACTCCCATCGCCGAGCGACCATCAACATCCATCGGGCAACCTAGATAAGTTCCCAATTGGGCCTGACTTGGCACTCCTAATGGTTGACGCAAGGCCTCCCTCAAGTGTTGAGGTGTATTACGACTGAAGATCCATTTAAGGGTTAAGGGTTAAGGCTCGAATGGAGCAAATTATTGGGAGCACTCTAGATCCATTTAAGAGCATAACTAGTGATGACAATGGACCGGATTTTGGTTAAGGGTTAAGGATTAAGGCTCGAATGGGGCAAATTATTGGGAGCACTCTAGATCCATTTAAGAGCATAACTAGTGATGACAATGGACCAGATCCGGGTAGGGTCCTCTAGGATCCAGACCCGGATCCGTTTTTTAGGGTAGGATCCAGATCCTACCCGGATCCATCAGGGTCCTAATTTTTAGGACCCGGATCCAGATCCGTCTGGATCCTACGGATCTGGGTCCTAAATGGATCCTTTCTTAATTTTTTTATTTCAAATGAAAAATAACAAATATTGAACCAAATTTCGATTAAAAATCTTAAAACAACATATATCTTCCTTAAGTCTGCTATTATTCATGAGTTTACAAGCAATCATACATGATTAATATTTAAGTCATTTAACGTACGAGAAAAACAAAGTTTCAAAGACAAATATACTTTGATTTAGAGTATAATTAGTTTTGAGTCAAAGTATTAAAATAATGGATTAGTACATTCTTCAGTAGTATTACTTTATATTATTTTTTTAAAAAAAATGGGTAAACGGATCCTGGACAGGGTCCTAGAGGAAGACCCGGTCCATATCCGTTTTTTAAAAGTAGGATCCATATCCTACCCGGATCCATCAGGGTCCTAAATTTTAGGATCCAAATCCGTCAAAAATGGATCTGGATCCTCGGATCCGGGCAGGGTCCTTTACCCACTGCCATCTCTAAGCATAACCCTCCTCCCCTTCAATTTTTTTTCTTTTTTTCTCTTTCTTTGTATGTCCTTCTCTACCTGTAAATTCTTCGATGTCTCATTTTTTTCTAGTTGATGATGATGATGGTGATTAAATAGAGAGTTGAAGATTATGATGGCATTTCTACATTAAAAAACTTTAAACAAAATTTAATCTTTGTTGAGGTGATTTTGCACTTCACCAATAAGTCAACTGCCCAATATTGTTTTTGGTTCGATAGGGGCTGCCCCGGCCCTTTTGTTACTGGTTAATTATATGAATAACCACGCTAACGTGAAAGGTTCATAGGATCGTAAACGAAGACTAAAGAAAGTATTTGAAGGTTTTATGATACTCAAGAGGGGGGTGAATTGAGTATTTCGATCTATTACCAATTTTTCTTTCTTTTCGACTTAGTATGAGGAACCAGTTGGGCTGGTTCCTGTAAGCAGCGGAATGTAAGCAAAATAATAAGAGACACAAAGTTTAACGAGGTTCACTACTCTGGGCTACATCCTCCTATCCTATGTTCTTTTATTAATCTACTCCGAAAAACAAAGAACACGCTCACTCTGCTGTTTCCCTACTCCGGGAACCAGCACACCCCACACTCAACTCTGAATGTGCACTCGACTCACACTCGTAAGTCCAACTTGTGTTTGAACTCACAAACACTCACCAGGCCTTCAACCCCTCTGTTGAATCCCTTCACAATATATATCAACTTTTCTCTCTTTTAATTTACTTCTAACAAGCTAATAAGAGAAATTAGAATGCTCGACTAATGCTCTTATGTATGACTCAAAGTAAGGTTCTTATGCCTTTTGTGTTTTCTCTCAAAAATAAACTCTTTCAATCCGTGGAGAGATGTGTAGAATTTAGAAGTATAGATGAGTATATATATGCTTGTTGACCTTAACCCTAGTTTCCTTAAATCTCTCTACTTGCCGAGCAAGGCAAGATGAGATTTAAGGAAAGTATTTATCTTGTTCGATTTGATCATAAGGATAGAATCGAACAAGATAGATACTCCTAGGTTTAAGGTAACAATTATATTCTCTTTTATATTTCCAGCTGCAAAACGTATTTTCAAAATATATCTTTTATAAAATATTTTAGAAAAGTTCTTTTTCAAAACCGCAGCCATAATTCCACTCAGGGACACAACTGGTTCCCCAGCCTGGTTTCCTAATTGAGTATGTTATGAATTCTGTTCCAATCTTGTACCAGAATTCATACCATAACTCAAAACACATATAAGCATTTAAACCAAAGCATATAAGTCATACTACAGAGCATATTACATGAATTTCCTAGATTAATCATTTGAGTAGCATTTCTTCTATTCTTCATGTAATCTTCAAGACTTGAATCTTCCTTTGAATACTTCAATTATGAGCATAACCTCTTTCTTCGAATGACTTCGAAAGGCTTCATACTTCAAGTCTTGGAATCAACCTAAT
Organism: Bassia scoparia; assembly: GCA_008642245.1. Lineage (NCBI taxonomy): Eukaryota > Viridiplantae > Streptophyta > Magnoliopsida > Caryophyllales > Amaranthaceae > Bassia > Bassia scoparia. The sequence goes on along the minus strand of SNQN01007770.1, from coordinate 3,965 downwards.
TACTGCACATGTAACATGGTTAAGATGCAATAAAAGGTATAAGACTGTTTTTCAGTATAACAGTCAAGGAAACAACTCCTACTGGTTCTGCACCAGTATATGAGCTTTGTGTTTATTCAGTTGTTCCCTGTAGTAAAACAAGTTAGTTTCAATATATACACAATAAGTATTAACTTGTCTGGGGAAACAGGTATCCTATAACAGCTGGTTCCCCAAACCAACTATTTTCACAATTAAGTGTCCTGTTCCCTGTATTGGTTTGTCATCACTCAAAACCTAAGGGACCCAACAGTATTGAACTTTAGAAATTAAGCTTGGTGTGGAATGAAACAGAAGCTTAGGACAAACAAGATTGAAAAGATGCAAAAGTCTTTTATTAAAATAGTAACGATAGAGTCAAACTACAATTGCATTGCAAAGAAGGATGATTACTTTCATCTTCACACAGTCCAAAATGAAGTAACAAACTACTGATACATGAGGATTGACTACATTATGCTAATGCTAATCTACTCTAAACTATATTTGGCTACTAATCCAAGTGCAACTAAAGAAAGCAGTAGATGTTAAAGAAGATAAATTGTTTTTTTATTGATTTCTTCATCACGATCTTCATTCATTATTACATCATGATCTTCATTCATTTCTGCCTCATGATCTTCATTCACCATTCAAAATTACAATGAGATCAAACCTAAATTTAGTGAAATGTTAAGAATGAATGGTAATATATTTAAATTAGAGAAAATATTAAGAGAGAAAAATTTCTTTCATAGATTTGGGACGGGGAATAAATTGGAGGAAAGTTTTAGGAGAACGCTAAATTTCGTAGAGAGAAACTAAATTTGAGAATTAAAATTTTAAGAAATAAAGAATGGAAAGAAACAAAGAATGGAAAAGCTACCTGTTAAGAATTTGTGAGAATTTGCTTGTTTGTTTAGTGATACAAGAACAAGATTACTAGAATATAAGAGAAGTAGTGAGAGAAGTAGAGAGGAAGTATGATAGTTATATTATTACTTGTAGTTGTAGTAGTGTATACAACGTTTCTACACAAGACATATTTATAGGCAAAGATAGATGGATTATAATCACATGTCTTACTATTGTTTTATACTAAGATAATAATTATTCACCTCTAGTAAATTACATTAGTAATTAGGGATTTTTCATGGGGTACCCCTGAAAGTTTTCATTTCATGTGGTGCCCTGAACTTTTTTAAAATTCATGTGGTATCCCATTTAAAAATTATATTTCATAAACTAGGGAAAGTGTAACGTCTGTTAGTCTGCTGTTAACTTTTAATTACGAAATTGAATTGCCATCAATTATGATCTGAATAATGAATTCAGCTTGGTGCCCCTCTTAGTCTCTCTCTTCTCTTTCTTCTTTGAGTGTTTTACTTCATAAACAATTAACAGGAAAAAATCGAAGCAAAACCCTTGGATTGAAAAATCGATTTGGGGGTTTCATCCCTAGCAAAAATCCAACATCGTAGACACCCAACCATCGCAGCCAACGACCAACCATCGCAAGTTAGTAACCCACCATAGCAGCCGACCAACCATAGCAAATTCGCAACCCATCATTGAGACCAATACGCCATAATTGAGAAGCAAACGAAATGGCCTAATAAAAGTATGCAAACGCAACCACCTCAATTCTGTAAATTGCTACGAATTTGTGGATTAGGGTGCGTGGGGTGGTGGCGATTTCACAGCTTAAACAAGTCCGAAGTGAAAGCAGTTCATGAAGAGATTAAAGAGACGATAGAAGTTGAATCTGAAAAAGAAGGCATGCATGAACTTCATCGGAAAGAATGGTTTAAGATGCAACATGATTAATGCTAATCTTGTTCTTAATGGATTTCAGTAGACTAGAAAAAGCTCCATTGTATATCTCTTAATGAACAATAATGAATTGAATATGGAAAGCTTATGTCAGGCATCTTCTCAAAGCACGTTTGTGAGGCCTTTATTGGTATTGTAACAAGATCTAATCTTCGACTAATTTGGGGATTAGGCAGTGGTTTTATTACGTTCTTGGAGTGGTCGCAATCAAGTTCGTGCCCGTGTTTTGGTTCGTCGTGGTGGTGGTGGGTTGGGTGGAGGGTGGTCAAGATCGTGGGCAGAGCAGATGGGAGGGTGACGTTGTGTTGGGGTGGTTGTAGGTGGTAGATGGTTGGTCTTGTTTAAGATCATAATTGTTGATAAATTAGGTTTAAGTTCATGATTATTGTAGGTGGTAGAAATTGATGTGGGTTGTTCTTTAAAGAATTAAAGTTGTGGTAGAAATACTTTTTTTAAATTGGGTATCTCCTGAAAAAATTTCAAAAATTGGGATACCATAGGAAATATTTGAACTTTTTGGAACAAGACTAACAGAATACTAACTTCAGTCAACAAAGGTCTCTACTATGAATTAATTTTTGAATTTGGGATACCACCTGAATTTTAAAAAAGTTCAGGGTACCACATGAACTATGAAAACTTTCAGGGGTACCCATGAAAAATCCCTAGTAATTATTGATAATTTCTCAACACTCCCCCTTGAATAATTATACCATGATGACCAAGGTTCAATTGCCTCGTTAAAAACCTTTCTAGGAAAACCTAGTGGGAAAAACCGTGCAACTTACACTACATAATATGAATCTTGTACTGCCTCGTTAAATACCTTGTCAACAAAAACCCTGTGGGATAAAAACTTGTTCGAAGGGAAAAAGAGTGTCGTAAGTGAAATACGTCCCCTGTATTTAACATATATAACTCATGAAGGTGACGCATGCCGATCTTGTGTACTAATGCCTCAAATTTCTTCGATGGAAGTGATTTAGTGAACAAGTCGTCAAGATTATCACATGATTGAATTTTCAGGACCTCAATATTTCCTTCCTTTTGTAGATCATGAGTGTAGAAGAGTTTGGGTAATATGTGCTTTGTTTTATCTCTTTTAATATATCCTTCATAGATTTGGGGAATAAATTAGAGGAAAGTTCACCATGTTAACTTCCATGATATTGCAGTTCCTCCATAGGTATATGTATCCGTTTTTTTCATTTATTTGTCACTTGCTTGTAATATGTTTTGTTTTAAAAAAGCTCTACATTAAAAAAAAATTAAACAAAATTTAATCTTTGTTGAGGTTATTTTGCACTTCACCAATAAGTCAACTGCCCAATATTGTTTTTGGTTCAATAGGGGTTGCCCCTTTTGTTACTGGTTAATTATATGGATAACCACGCTAACGTAAAAGGTTCCTAAGATCGTAAACGAAGACTAAAGAAAGTATTGAACTTTAGAAATTAAGCTTGGTGTGGAATGAAACAGAAGCTTAGGAGAAACAAGATTGAAAAGATGCAAAAGTCTTTTATTAAAATAGTAACGATAGAGTCAGACTACAATTGCATTGCAAAGAAGGATGATTACCTTCATGTTCACACAGTCCAAAATGAAGTAACAAACTACTGATACATGAGGATTGACTACATTATGCTAATGCTAATCTACTCTAAACTATACTTGGCTACTAAGCCAAGTGCAACTAAAGAAAGTAGTAGATGTTAACGAAGATAAATTATTTTTTTACTGATTTCTTCATCATGATCTTCATTCATTTCTGCATCATGATCTTCATACATCATTCAAAATTACAATGAGATCAAACCTAAATTTAGTGAAATGTTAAGAATGAATGGTAATATATTTAAATTAGAGAAAATATTAGGAGAGAAAATTTTCTTTCATAGATTTGGTCCGGGGAATAAATTGGAGGAAAGTTTTAGGAGAATGCTAAATTTCGTAGAGAGAAACTAAATTTAAGAAATAAAATTTTAAGAAATAAAGAATGGAAAGAAACAAAGAATGGAAAAGCTACTTGTTAAGAATTTGTGAGAATTTGCTTGTTTGATTAGTGATACAAGAACAAGATTACTAGAATATAAGAGAAGTAGTGAGAGAAGTAG
>SNQN01007769.1:0-31948 GCA_008642245.1 Bassia scoparia | reverse complement strand
AATAACTGTAACTTGATGTAAAGAAAGAAATTTCTTTAGATCAGTCACTTTATTAGGGTCATTGAGACCCCTAACATTCCAACTAGCCACAATCATGGAGGAAGGTCAAGGGTGGTGGAATCCCCTGCAACATCACTAACAATCTCCTCTTCTTCCTCAGCTATTAAAGCAAGATATTGATTAGTACTGGTAACCATTCGAGTAGCTTTGCTAGAGCCTCCCCTGGTCTTTCTTGTAGCAATAGTCCAAGCTCCACCATCATCAGATACTTGGGGAATAGAAACAACAGGAGTAACAACCACTAGAGCTCTAGAGTCAGTAATCTCCACCACTAGATTAAAGACAGAAGTATCTTGAGAATCAGCTGGAGCAGAACCAAGAACAACAATGGAAGAATTCCCTGCATCAACTYTAGTAGGGGCRTGAATAGGAGCAATGGCTACACTACCCTTAGAGGTAGGTTCCCGAGTCTCACTAGTCTCCTTAGGCTCAGCAGCCTTAGCTTTAGGAATCCATTTGGGAGGACCATTATTCGGAGCAACCTTCTTTTTAGAGCAATCATGTCCTATTTTGCAGCAAGTTTGARAGTAGGTAGGCACCCATTCATATTTAACCTTTTGAGAAACCAACTCCCCCTGAGCATTAAGAATATGGACCAACTGCACCAATGGCTTAGTAATATCAACATCAATTAAGAGTCGAGCAAAAGAGACCCTTAATTGATGAGTAGTACAAGCATCAGCACAAACAGGAACACCAATGGCACTACCAATCCGACTAAGGGAATTACTAGTCCAACAATTGAGAGGAAGACTAGGGAATTGCACCCAAATCGGAATAGTCTTGAGGACATCATTCTTGAAATCAAAAGTAGGAGACCATGATTTAATCACCATAGGTTTACCATTAAGGGTATAAGGTCCTCCACACAACACAGCACACATATCATCTTTTGAAGCAAAGTTAATCACAAAATAACCATCATCATGAAGAAAAACCTTSGGTGTAGTCACATTATTCCAAAACTTAGCAATAAAACGATTAAGAGCAGCAATGGTAGTTTTAGAACCCAACACATACAGAATAATAGCATTAGCCCAATTTGCAGAGCCTTTYTTCAATTCAATCGGATCTAGAGCAATAACTTTCTGACCATCCTTAATAATAGGATTAATGAAACCAAGTGACATACCCTTGGAGTTCAAATCACCTTGAAAAACCGCAGACCAAGAGGGTTTATCGGAGACAGAGGCAGAAGTAGTCACTGGACTACCGGAGGCGGCCACCGGAGACGGAGCAACAGGCGGCGGCGTAACAGAGGCAGCCCCAATCGCTGGTCCAGCAACAACACCATGAGAAGAGGCCATAAACCCAGCGCCAACTTCAGAAACACCGCGAGATGTCGATTGAGCAGCGTTGTCAGTCGATTGAGTAGCAATAGTAAGCGAAGAAGGCAGTGCAATGTCAGTCGAGCCATGAACAGATGCCATTGGAACAGGGGCCGCAGGTACAATCGCGAGAGGAGCAACCTGAATCGCAGTTGGAGAAGGTGAAGGGAGAGTTTTCGAAGGTAATTTCTTCCTTCCCATGGCAGWTAACCAGGATGGAGGCACCAATCATTGGGAAAACACCATGGAAATGGAGGAATCGCAGTTCTGTCTAGGGTTTCGTGCGCAGCAGCCCACTTCCTCTCTCTATCTTCTATTTTTTTAACAAGATCTCCTGAAATTCTAAGTTAGTTATCTCATAATTTCTTAACTTAATTCTAGAAGATTCTTCTTATCAATATATAATTTATAAGTATTTATAAAATTGTAACATCAATCAATATAATACAACACATTAAATTACAAATTTATTTACTCAATGAATAAATTTAAAATAATTTATTCATTGAGTAAATAAATTTATAAGTACATAATTAGCTCCTAATCTATTCTCTCTCCCTCAAATACCGATGGGCCCTAAACTAGTTATCTATATTAGATAAACCTCATATAAACATAATGCGACTACATCATATAATAAACCTAAATAAGTTAATATTTTAAATTTATATACACTACAAAATTAAATTAAATTTAAAAAAGCTTCTTGAAAACACGAAATAATTTAAATAGCAATCGAATTTCCGTATTAAATTATAGTAATAATAATGCTTTACGTATATTTTTTTTAGGAGTCACATAGATCTACATAAAAATTATTAACCACTCTGTATAAGTTTTAAATTAAATGCTTATAAAATTATATTTATAATAACATTTAGAAACTACAAGATAATTGCATTTCACGTAATTTTACGTAAAAAAACAAAATAACAACTTTGTATTATGTATATCTTCACACTTATTTATTCTTATACATTTTATATATACAACTAAAGTTTCATCAACTGCTCTATATTCACTATTCAATTTGGTGTTTGCCGTTAAGTACACTACATAAAACAGTTCAAGTAACAATAAAATAACTATAGCTTTCTTAGAATTCATAATATTCTTCATACAAATTAGTAAATACGTGCATCATACGAGTTTTAACTATTATATTAATAAAAAATTAATGTGCTTTTCAAGTATTATTGTAATGTGCATGACGGAATTAATCTAAGTTTAAAATTAAGCATAATCAGGGGCATATAGTAAATTTCATAATTTAATATCGATTTAAAACATTAATCGTTCCTGAGATTTTTTTTTTCTTTCTGATATGCCAATTACATAATCAGTCAATGTAAACCAAAAAAATCACGTTCACAATCAAACCCTTCCTCTCCCTCTGCTTCTGATCGGCGTGGCCCACTCACTCGACGGACGGCGTCTCTGGTGTTGCGTGCCGCTGGTATTGTTGCATTGCCACTGCTGATGTTGCTGTCTAATTCTAGTTAACTTTAAGGTATTCTTCTTCTCTCTCCCCTTCTTCCCCCATTTTATAATTTTGTTCCAATTTTCCAGTTTTTTTGTTTGGATTATTTTGCTGGAGTTTTGTTGGATTTTATTATGAGTTTTGTTTCAATTTCTCGATTGTTTGGGAGTTTCTGATCGGCGTCCCTTTTGGTTCTGCACTAACCTAAGGCAGTAAAATGGCGCACGGCGGATATGGAAAACGGCGTGTTGCAGATTCAACGCTCAAACCCAAAACCAAACCCAAACCTAGTCGCAACGGTCACCGCTCTAAGTCTGTTMCTGGACTTGCCAAAAAACCAAAGCCTGCTTCTCTTAAAAATCAAATTCGTTCTGCTCAGCGTTTGCTTAGCAAGGTATTTTCTTCTTTTCACCTTTTCACTTTCAACTTGCTGCCCAAATGTTTAGGGTTTCACCTATTTCTCTATTATTGCTGTAATTAATATTTTGTGTTTCTAAGGAATTCTTAAATTATGTATTTAATGCAAATTGTTCATTTTTTGTTTTATTTTGTTATTCAGAAGGATCTTCCCGAACAACTTAGAGCGGCTCAAGAGAAGAAGCTAGAAGCACTCAAGAAGCAGCAGGACCTTCAAACTCGCTTGGCTGTTGAACGCAAYATATTTCTCAGAGACAGAAAGATCAAGTTCTTTGGTTACTCTTCTTTTATTTTTATCTGCTTACTTTGTACACACCTTTTTCAATTACTTGGTCTTACAAAGTTTCGATTTTATCAATAGAGAGGAGAAAGATAGAAAGAGGAATGAGGCGTTTGGAAAAGCACCTCCGTTCATCAGCTGGACAAGCACAGGAGAAACACATCCACGAGGAACTTGCTCGTTTGAAAGAAGATTTGGAATATGTTCGGGTAAGCTCTGTACAAGTTTTTGTAGAAATAAGTGTGAGGTTAATGCAATCTTGGCTAACATGAGTGTGTATTTCGTTGGACTTCAATTGGATGTTTCTTAGTTTGACAATGAAATTGACAACAAAAACTCCTTTCTGAACGCCACTGTATTGGATACCTTATGACCCCCTAGAGCAATTGCTAAAGCCAAATTAGTCCTCCATTTTTTTAAGTCGTTACACTTTTTTTGGGCTGAACTTTGGGCCAAAATAAGGAATTTTTAATTAGAGAAAGCAATGAGAGAAATAACCAATTAATTTTTTCCACTAATCAACCCTAATATCTACCATTAAACTGCCAGCCTGCCATCAACCACAAGTCGACAACCCACCAYAGCTTCATCAGGCGAATTCCGCATCATCATCGGGTGCCGGAYTTGCTCGGCGAAGTATCTTTTGGAATTCCCACGACGAATCGAAATTGAGAATAAATTGGGTTGCATGATGGGGGTTCGTGGTGCGAGTGGCTAGGTTGCCGTGCGGTCGTGTTTTGGGCGCGATCTCGATMGTTGGGTGGTTGCGGTGCGTTAGTTTAGGTGGTWAAAAAAACGGAGGAAGTATGTAATTCGTATATTGACAAAAGAATACACTTGAAAGAAAGTATACATGCAATTGTATACACATTATAATATCTGATTTTGACATTCAAATACGATCACTAAGACTCAAATTGGATGTTTAGTGTGTATAAATTGACCATTAATGCTAGATCAATAGCTTCCAAATCTAAAGTGAGAGAAATAATAAAAAAAAGTGATGTCAATGGTGTGAATTGTTGAATGACAACTCCATGATGGAGTTAGAGCAATGGTGATTTTAGATTTGTAGTTGCAATGTGTGCATGAACACTTAGTTTTAATGGGTTGAAGGTCCATTTAGGCACAAATGGTCCTTGGAGCCTAGGCACACTATTCTATAATTTTTTTTGTAGTAGACTTTGGTTATGGTTTGATGCTTGCAACAATAGAGTTTTTGTGTCTCACAAAAATTTCCCTTTTGGTGCAAGTATTTCAAAACGAAGGAAGTATTTATTTATTTTTATTTTTATTTATATATTATATGTTTGGTTATATAATAAAAGATTTATAAGGAGGAATAACAAATTAACAATGTTTGTACAATATTTACTTCATAACATATGAAGTGTGCCTTTAAATGGAGGTGAAATGAAGAGTTAATACAGAAAGACGACAATAGATAACATGTGACATTTTAGATTTCTGTGAAATATATAGAGGTAAAGCAAGTGGCTTCTTGAGTGTGCCTTTTATTTTATTTTATTTTTTTTATAGATTGGCTACAAATTTGTAATGAAAATTTTGACACTTGTGAGTGCATAGTGTTGAAGGGTACTTGGTCGGTTTCACAAGACCTAGACTTGGACTTCTCGAAATCTAGAATCAAATTTTTGAAGTAGTGTAACCAACTCCTGATTTGGAACTAGGTCAACAATGGCTATCTAAAAGTTGCCAAATAAAAAGATAGAGGAAAGGGAAATAATAGCCTTAATAGGAAAGAAATAGAATATATAAAAACGAATAAGAAGAAAAACAATAAATTGGGGAAAATTGCTTGATTAAAACTCCAAACTTATCACATTTTAARTGATTGGAACCAAGGTGTTGTTTCGCCAATCTTAAGGGATCCCCGAAGTCTTCCATATCTTGTTGAACAAATCCATTAACTAAACAATACCAAGCTGACACATTCACACCTCAATCGGTACACCATCAGGCCAACTTCTTTCTTCGATTTCATCTTATAAATCTCCTTTTKTCCTTTTTTGGAGTCTAACCTCTCATAAATCTCTTGTAAGCCTTTTCTTTAGCTTGGCGCACAGCTATCTTTGTTTCACTTTTGGCGTCTTTGTACGTTGCAAAGGTTTGCATGAATTTGCTTTTCCCAAGGCTAGATAACATTCCCTTTTGMGTTTGATTGTCGCTTTCACCTCCTCTTTCCACCACGAAGTAAGACCATAGTTCCGTATGCACCATAGTTCCCCTTGATTCCCGTAAGACCTCTTTGGCCACTCTTAGAAAACAATTCTTCATTTTTGACCAAGTTGCATCTGGATCTATCTCTCCATCCCAATTAGCCTCGTTGATCACTTTTTCGGTGAAAATCTAAGCATTTGCATCCTTTTAGGTTCACCTTCTTATCCTTGATAGTCGTCACCAAGAGAACCAAGAGTCTGTGTTGGGTAACAACACTCTCTCGTGGGATGATCTTGTTGTTTACGCAACTTTGTCTATTCACTTGCCTTTTGAGGTGAAAATTTATTTGAGTTGCATTTGCATCGCACTGGAAAGTTATAAAGTGGGAATTACGCTTCTTAAACTAAGTATTAACCAAAATTAAATCATAAGATCGAGTTAAATTCAAGATGGTCGCTATTATGGACGTCTTGTTGTCCATACCCAAAACRTCCATGGACACTCTCAAAGCTTTCACACCTTACCCCAACATGCCCATTCAGGTCGCCACCAATGTATAATTGGGTTAGAATTGTGATAAAGAAATGGGTGTTATTTACTCCCTCCATTTTTTTTAGCTGTTTCACTTTTCATTTTAGTATGTTTTTAATTAGTTGTTCCAAACCAATCTAAAAATAACTTTTTTACTTTTTACCTACTTTATTTACTCTAACATTAAAGAATTACTTCGTTCTAAAGTCAACTTTCATTACTTTACCCAATCTATTCAACCAAAATTACTTTTTCCAAAAAATTACTCATTTATTTTATCTCACTCAATCAACTCTTAAAACACCGTGTCAAATTGGTATTGAACATCTAATAAAAAAAAGATGGGAGTATTAAAGTTATATTKTAATTGGGCTTTATTTTGGTGTCCAAGAATAACTAACCCAAATTACTAGCGCTTAGTGCTAGTGTCGTGAATGTTAGTATACTAGCTCACTATGTATCGATTCCAAGTCTTGATTTTTAGAATTGGAATTTGTCAGGTTCTAGATTGGTCTTGATCTAGGTTTGTTGGGTCCTTGTCGGGTCAAGTTTTTTTGGACCACATTTGTGGGCTAGTGCTCAAATCGAAAATTCCGATTCGAAGAATTTTGGATATTTGATCGGTAAGTCCAAAATAMATACTTTCTCAGTTTTCAATTACTCGCATCCGCCTTGAGTTGCACAAGAATTAAGGAAGAGAGTAATAAGAGAGTGCATCCCAAAAGATAAATATTATATATCAATGAAGAAAAAGAAAATATTGACTAAGGAAGAAAAGGTGAAAGTGGACCTACATGCAAGTGGGGTTTACATTATTTTATTATATTTTTAAGGATTTAGTGGAAATTTTTGATTGGACCATTTACCATAAAAAGAAAGGATACAAGTATTTTGCAACTTCTAAATAGGAAGTATCAATCAATCATAGCCTTACCCATAAGTGGGATCGGCTAACATAAACCAAAAGTGATTATTCTGGGAAGTCATCCACCTCCTCCATCGCCTACGGGCCCTATTCTCTTGTAAATCCATCCGGATGTCCAAAATCCTGAACGAAATTTTTTCATATATATACTACATACCCAAAAATTGATATCCGATTTTTCAGATTGAATTGATTGAATGTTGGATTAAATTGACGGGATCAAATATTAATCAAATTGAATAAAAAGATATGATAAACGGATTTAGTTTGATAAATTAATGACCATTTATAGCCAAAGTATGGAMTTTGATTGAAAAATATTGTATGAGTTACAAGGAAGTTGATAACTTTAGGCTACCACTCTCTGTAATGATCCCATCCTCATAGTTATCTGGTTGACTTGAGGTTGATAACTTTAGGCTATCACTCTCTGTAATGAGTTATAATGAAAAATATTGTACTTCCTTCGTTCTTTTTTATTTGCATCCTTTTCCTATTTAGGAAGTTGCAAAATACTTTCTTTTTATGATAAATGGTCCCCACAAAAAATTACCACTATATCCTTATAAATATAATAAAATAATGTAAATCTCARTTGCATGTTGGTCACTTCAATTTTTCTTCTTGAATCAATATTTTTTTCTTCTTTAATATATAATATTCATCTTTTGGGGCTTAGTTTAAAAAGGCGCAAGGTGCACACATGGTCTTCGGAGCCTAGGTGCGAGGCGCGCGCCTTTCGTAGGTGAGGCGCACTATGTGTCCTAAAAGCTTCAAAATTCAAAGGGATTTTTCCCCATATACCCCTGACTTTAAGCCTAATAACCCATATACTCTCGTGTTTTTAGAAACGCCTCATATACCCCCACATTAGACAAAATAGCCCAAATAACCTTAATGAGGATGGAAAACCTAACGCCGTTAGTTTTCACTCAATTATAACCCTTAATTAACTTATTTAACCCTTAAACACGCTAAAAAGAAATTAATTAGCCCCATCTTCAACCTGCCATGCCTTCATCTTCAACACCTTCAACCAAGAACGAACTCAGGCGAAGCAAAGCCGCCCCAGCCACCTTCGCCCCGTGACTCCCCTTCGCTGCTCCTCCGGGTACCGTTAGTCGGATCTCGAATCTCAGCCGCGTACTTCCCCCACGGCCGTTGTCGGACCCCCCGGTACTTCCGACCCGTACCCGGAGCCTGCTGCTTCACGGGCCTCTCCGACTTCTTGGGCTGGGCCCGGGTCTGGGCCTTATGTTGGCCCACTTGGAACCGGATCTCGGACACATGCCTCACCACCCGAGTCCGGCAACACCCGGGCCCGCTCTCGTCATCGGAGGAGTCAGTTGCGTCATCCTCAACAGAAATTCTGATAATCTTAGGAGTAGCAGTAGCAGAAGAAGAAGCAGAGGAGGAAGAAAGAGGGATGAGCTTGTTGGTGACGCTTTTGTGCTTGGAGTACTTTACAGTTGGCACTAAAGATCTCATTTTCACACCCCTCTACTCAAAATTCACATCAGATTATAAAATTCGAATCGTGAGTGCGTGAGTGCGTGTCTGGTATTGGGTTGGGCGAATAATATTGGTTCGAATTTGTGGTTCGAATTTGTCTGGTATCGTGGCTTATACTAGGTTGTTCGTAGGTGGGTGCTATTAGGTTGTTCGTAGGTACCGGTGGCTGTTGGTGTGTTTTTTCATGATAGAGTTGGTGATTCAATGAAAATTTTGGTGTTTGATTGAAAATTACAGTATGATTTGGTGCTGATAATGGAGGTACAATGAAGAAGGAATGGGAGAGAAAGGATGGAGGTAGAAGATGAAGAATTGAATGGATGAGACTCATGAGAGAAGATATTATGAATTTATGACTTAATTATTTATTTAAAAAATTAAATTAGGGGTTAATAGAGAAAAATCCTAACGGTGTTAAKTATTTAACGGTTTTTGGCCTCATTAAGGGTATTTGGGCTATTTTCTCTAATGTGAGGGGTATATGAGCTGTTTTTAAAAATCGGGGGTATATAAGTTATTAGGCTTAAACTCGGGGGTATATGGGGAAAAATCCCAAATTCAAATATAGAGCATATTTTGTACCAAATAATAGCATAATAACCATATTATAAATGCATYAAAAGCATAATATAGCATAGTTTACACCAAAAGAGRGCTAAAATATGAAATAACAAACATAAATAGGGAAAAGAGATGGAAACATAATTCTCCATGCTTATATGATGGCCTACTAGAAGTCTAACACTCTAGATACTGTAACTCCACTCCATTTCATAATCATCATCCGCATCATCATCTTCAGCATAGTTAGTCTCGTCCTCATCTCCCAAATAATCCTCATCACCAATGTCCTCTTCTACTTCCTCATCACTAACATTCAATCTGTCTCTTATACACATCTAGATGTGTATAAGAGACAGCTCTAGATACTATAACTCTACTCCATTTCATAATCATCATCCACATCATCATCATCTTCACCATAGTTAGTATCGTCCTCATCTCCCAAATAATCCTCATCACCAATGTCCTCCCAGGTACAGTACACATAGATGTGTATAAGAGACAGCTATAACTCTACTCCATTTCATAATCATCATCCACATCATCATCATCTTCACCATAGTTAGTATCGTCCTCATCTCCCAAATAATCCTCATCACCAATGTCCTCTTCTACTTCTTCATCACTAACATTCAATTCCACAACTCTACGTGAAGCACGTGGAGTGGAAGTAGAAGCAACGGACTTCCCTTTATCAACTCTAGAAGATCCAGGGGTGTCTCTAGTATCCCTGTCTCTTATACACATCTAGATGTGTATAAGAGACAGATTATACGCAGCAGACTTCCCTTTATCAACTCTAGAAGATCCATAGGCATCTCTAGTATCCCTTGAAGCTCTGGTGTAATAACTTGTCTCATTTGTCCCGAATACTCTACCAACCACATCCCATGTTAAGTTGTCATCATCCCACACCAATTCATCATCATCATCTTCGAAGTTGTCTTCCATTCTTCCAAGTAACCACTCATTGCTATCGTCAATCTCCTCTAAGAGGATAGGGTCGGTTGTGTCTCTCCTATTGTTGCAACGCCTCAAAGCACTATTATATTTCACAAAGACCATGTCATTTAATCTACTTTGTGCCAAGCGGGTTCTCTTCTTTCTATGAAGCTACATTTTAAAAAAAGGGTTTTTTGTCACTAACCATCTTTTATAAGGGTGACTTTGTCACAAACCATCTTTTCTAAACGAAATTGTCACAAACCATCTTTTGTGACACAAGTGGTTGTTGACCACCATCTCATGGCCGGACTCCGGCGTTGACTAGCACGTGCCCCTCACGTGATGCATTAAATTTTTTTTTTTTTGTTTTGTCAACACTAACCCCCTTCCCACCCTTCATTTTCTCTTTATAAATTGAATGCTCTGTCAATTGTGAACCCTAATTATATTTTCTCAAGGATTGAATTTTGGGAAGCAGCAAAGATACAACCCTAATTATATTTTTCTTTTTTTCTAATTTGCTTGTTTTTCCAAATTTCGAGTTCTTCAATGTTGAAATTCCAGCTTCCTCCGAGCCATTTGCGAATTCCAACTTCTTCTTTGCCTTCCTCCGAGCCATTTGCGAGTGTTTGATTGAAGTTTGTTGCGAAATTCGATTTTTTTTTTGAGAAGCAATCAGAGCAAAGAGAAGGAACAGAGAATTGAATGTAAATTAATGAACAGTGAAGAAAGTAGCATTTAAATCGATGAACAGTAACTTACCCATATTTAATGGTGAACAGTGCAATCCAATTTCTTTGTTTTGATTGAATTTTGTTATGAACAGTGTTTCGCATGTATTGTTAGAAATGGAGTATTGTAGAAGAATAAGGGGTAAACGCTAAAGGAAATGAAGAAAAGGAAGGGTTAGAAGGGGTTAGTGTTGACAAAACAAAAAAAAAACAAAAAAAATTTAATGCATCACGTGAGGGGCACGTGCTAGTCAACGCCGGAGTCCGGCCATAAGATGGTGGTCAACAACCACTTGTGTCACAAAAGATGGTTTGTGATAATTTCGTTTAGAAAAGATGGTTTGTGACAWAGTCACCCTTATAAAAGATGGTTAGTGACAAAAACCCTTAAAAAAATTATATTTGTTAGACTATAACTTTATATCATTTAGAAGTTAAATCATTAAACATTCCATAAACTAATAATGCATTTAATGAAATTTACTTACAAGTTGGAAAACGCCCCAATTCCTTTCACAACCGGTAGCACTACAAGTGAGGCTAAGTACTCTTATGGCAAAACTTTGAAGATTAGGAGTACTAGATCCATTGGAGAACCACCWATCCGCTATTAGAAAAAAAAAAATACAATGTAAGTAAATATATAAAAACAAATGTAAATATGCAATCAATATAAGCAGTAGAAGTTAAAGGTTTTTACSTGGTGATTTTGCCTTCCTATTCCTATTCCTAATCGCCATCTTTCTTCCAAAGAGACTTGTAGCATTTCTATATGCGTCCAACTCCTTATCAATCTTATCTTGAGTTTGTTCATCTGGAACCAACCTTTCAATGCAATCAAGTAAACCTTTCATAATCTAACATACTTGTTCGAGATTATCATAGAAAAACTCCGGATTAAGGAAAATAGCTAGCCGCATGCAAAGGAAGATGAAGTTMACACTCCCACCTTTTATCAATGATTTCAAAGGCGTTCTTGTCTTGTAGAATATAAGTAGTCACTTTCTTTCCACTAGACTCTTTTGACCACTTGGAATTATTCCATTCTTGGGAAGTAAMCATCTTCCTTAAGTTGTTCTMTTGCTTGTGAAATTGAGAAAGAGTGATGAAGGATGTTACAAATCTTGTAACCGTCGGCCTATGTAAATTCCTTTCATTTGTGAACTTTCTCATCATGTTCACAATCGGAATGTAGGCATTCATGAAATTACACTTTTTTTGTGCATTCTTCACCGGAGGTAGTTTGCCAATATCTTCTAACATGAGATCAATGCAATGTGCCGCACATGGAGTCCAATAAAGGTGTTGTCTTTTGGCCTCAAGTAACCGTCCTAAAAAATAAGCAAGTGAAAAGAAATTAGATTGAAACAAATATAGAAGAATTAAATCGAATTGAAAATAAGAAACAAAGGAAGCTTTATATTTAATTTACCAGCTTTGACATAGTTAGAGGCAATGTCCGTCACCACTTGAACTACATTTCGCTCCAATTTCCTCAAACATGTCATCAAGCATCTTGAATAATAGGTAGGCATCTTTCACAATACTAGAGATATCCAAAGATTTAATGAACATGGAGCCCTTTGGAGAGTTCACTAGAAAGTTCACTATGTCTTTGTTAGGAACGGAGTCACGCCATCTATTGGACAATATTGAATAACCCTTTTGTACCCATTCTTTTTTGTGCTCCATTTGTTTCTTTGTTTCATCAACTTCATTCTTAAGGAGGGGACCCCTTAACTCATACATGCTTGGGGTTTCATTGCCGAACCATATCTTCCAATTGCTTCAATCATAGTTCCAAAGCTCGGATAAGTAGTGACATTGAAAGCAATTCCCGCATCATAAAAAGTCTAGCAATCTCCTTACAAGCTTTATCCCTTAGATGCTAACTTCAAGACTAACAACTGCATTATTTTTGCCTTTCACATGACCTTTAGCATTAGGTTTGGGGTTGACAAACATATCCATTGGACCTCTTTGTCTTGATCTTAGGAGCACATACCTTGCCTTTCACTACACCCGTAATCTCAGTATCATCCTCTTCTTCATCATTAGCATCACAATACTCATAATTAGGCATCATTTGAGATTCCATTCTTGATTGGGGTTTTTTCTCCATATATTGTTGAATTTCATCCCTCACATCTTGAGGACACTTAGGGCATTTAGTAGTATTCCTAAAACCACCAACCAAGTGTTGTTTTGCACGATACGCACCTCCTTGGTTATTTTTCCACAAAACTTACAAGTCCATAAGCAAATCCAGTGTTGAGTATTTTCTGGCCGAATCCATAGTGTCCGAACCCGAGGATGTGTTTCCGTCCATTTCAATCAACACTCACAAAACCCAACTTCACAGTTCACAATTTGTGCAAAACATAAACAAAGTTACAAACTTACAAATACACTAAAGTCTCTACTATATATACTCTAATAAAGTTAAATAATTGTGAATTTGTGATATTCTGTGATTCTAATTAATATCAGAATTTGATTTTTCAAATGTAATATGTGATTTGTTATTCAAAAAATCTGTGATTATACTAAATTACTAGTCAAATTATATTTATTTGAAATTATAATCAATTCACATGCGAAGTAAAACAAATTACACATATAGTGATATTTTAGATGATAATCAACCAAATTGCTTTTCTATTCACGTAATCAAATTATTATAATATTGAGTATAAACAACTTGATTAACARTGTAGTACACATACACACACCTACACACACTTGACATTTGATTATGAAAAAAAAAGAACAACAAATAAGAAAACACCCAAAAAAAGATCTTTATGCAATAGAAAAGCAAGGAGAAGAAAAAGGAAGAAGAAATAAAGAAGAAGAAGAAGAAAATGAGTAGAAAAAAGAAGGAAAAAGTGGTGGTGGCGGCTTAGGCGGTGGAAGATCAACAGGTAAGTTCTCTTTCCTCTTCTTCTCTCACTTCGTCTTCTCACTCTTTTTGACTTCTCTTTTTTTTTTTGACATGAGACTTCTCCTTCTCACTCTTTCTTTTTCTTTTCAATTTCAAACCGTATTTCTGTGGTTAATATGGGCTTTACACGTGTCCTAATTTATTAAAGTTGGATATTTGATCGGTGCATGCGCCTAACCTACAAGAAGGCGGCCTCAGCGCCTCACCAAAAACCCACAGAAGCGCGCGCCTTCTTCACATCCAACGCCTAGCCTAACTAAAGCCAACCCCCCGCGCCCGCTTGCGCTTTGCGCCTTAAGTGCGCTTTTTTAAACTATGTTTTAGGGTCCACTCTCTTATTTCTCTCCTTTCCTTAATTCCTGTGCACCACTAGAAGGATGCGAGTAATAAAGAACGAAGGAAGTATGAGTTATAGGAAGTTGATAACTTTAGGCTATCACTCTTTATAATGAGTAACATTGAAGTTGATTTAGTTTGATTTAGTTACAAGGCAATTTGATTTAGTTACAAGGAAGTTGATTCTGTTTGATTTAGTTACAAGGAAGTTGATTTAGTTTTATTTAGGCTATCACTCCTCTTAAAATGCATACAATTCTCACATACCTCGTCGGGTTCGCTTCCTGTAAAGATGTGCATCTCCAACTTCCGTGGTTTCCATATTCCGGCGCTAGCTCCTTCCCCTTCAAATATGGGCATCTCTGGTTCGGTGTTGTCGGCCGTGGAGACACCACGAGTGTTGCTTGTTCTTCTCGCGGCCTATTGGGTTGCGTGCTTGCAACTCGTCCCTCACTTGGGCATTGGCCCTTCTCTCCACAGCAACGCGTGTTTCTTGTACTTCCCTAAATCGGTCAAGGCGGCCCTTCAACTGTATCGAGTGGCGGTTGGCCACATSCTACTGGATCTTTCTCTCTTCCTCGAACATCGCTTTTAATTATTCGCGCGTGGTTCGTTGGTCATTTCCATGACCTCCATTACCCATCTGTTTCCTCCTGGGCGTCCATTCGACTTCCGAGTGCAGCGAGTTGTGAGTTCACGCTTTGCATGCTCTTCTAACCATGTTCGAGTTCCTCTGATACTCGTTCCGGCTAAGGAATGGGAAATCTTTCTCCTCTTTTATGAATCTAATATACCAGGTTTGTAATGGACTGAATTTAGTTTGATAAATTAATGACAGATTGTAGCCAAAGTATGGAGTTTGATTGAAAAAT
This sequence comes from Bassia scoparia, assembly GCA_008642245.1. Classification (NCBI taxonomy): domain Eukaryota; kingdom Viridiplantae; phylum Streptophyta; class Magnoliopsida; order Caryophyllales; family Amaranthaceae; genus Bassia; species Bassia scoparia. The sequence goes on along the minus strand of SNQN01007769.1, from coordinate 16,842 downwards.
ATTGTATGAGTTATAAGGAAGTCGATAACTTTAGGTTATCACTCTCTCTATGTGACTTGAGGTCACTACTCTCAAAATTCATACAATTCTCACACACCTCTCTATTGGCTTCTCCCTACAACATATAAACTAATTACAACAAAGTAGTACTAGTGCTACCTTAATTAATTTTGGTAGTAAGTGCTCAAGCTCATTATACAAAAGGTTATCACAGAAATAAGACTCAAAAAGGCCTCTTTCCCTTTTCGTGTAAGTAGCTATTGACTTGAACTTCTTCAACCTCTTCAACATATGACTTCTTTCCCTTCCTAGTGTATATCTTGAGGGTTGGTTGTGGCTGTATTCGGTCAATCACAAAAGATGCTATTCAAATTGAATAAAAAATTGCTAATCAATTTGAATAAAAAGATGCTAATCAAATTGAATAAGAAGATGCTAATTTGATCCGATACGAAAAATTGGTTATCCAATCAACATCTTTGTATTTCATTTGCATTTGTTATATTATTACCGCGTTGCTATATTCTTTCACTTTATATTTGTATTTTTTGTTCTTAATTTTTTTTTTTTTTTGAGAGATGCATGGTTACTTAAAGTTGCACTGGCTATTTTACATTGAACCTTGTGATAGTGGGCCTTCATTAACTTTTGAGTTACTTAAACTCGAACCTTGTGATAGTTTCATGAGGGGTTTTTTTTTTTGGAGATGATGTGATTAAAGTTTTACTTGAAAACACTAGAATATGACGAGGTGGTGCGAATAATTGAGTCCTGTAAATCGACTTTTGAGTTCAAAATCACAGCTTTCATGATCTTAGGCGAGTTATTATTGATGATGGTCGTAGAGTGGAGTAGGGATTTGGTTAAGGAATGAAGAAGAAGATGAGTGTGAGCAAATCAGAGGAGGGGCATAGCCGCATGGAGCTGACAGGAGAGTGAGAAAAATACTTTGTATTAAAAATATTAAACTAAAGCCCTCGGTATTTTCATCATTTGTAAAAATATTTTGGCCATTTCATCAATGAGGGTATCTGCATGATTTCACAAACAACAGAAGTGTTAAGCTATATGGTGCCAAACCTCAGCCCTGAGAATGAGTAGATTTTTCAAATTTTTCATGGGGAAAAGGTACTTTTTAAATTTTGATGTAACTCAAAATCCTTATGTTTGGTGGTTAATCGATATTGTGTGAACAAAGAACATATGTTGCCTTTTAATTAGATGCCAACATCAACTGCACGATTTGTACTATTGCTTAGATGAGATGCAGAGCTTGACAATTGTTCTTTCAAATAACAGAATAGTTTCCATCACTTGTTGATTTGTTTTATGCATTATGTCTAGACCTCAAGGTATTGTTCAAAATTAGTGTATTCTTCTTGGCATCTGATTATACCTGTAAGTTTTCTGTTTCTTACTAGTTGAATTTACTGGGTTCTGTTGCAGTTTTTTCCCAAGACAGAAAAATACGTGTCTTTGTTTTGTGGAGATGACAATACTGACTTAGTAGACAAGAGAAATGGATTGCGCAAGCAGATTAAAGCAAACATAGTTGCTGCTGCAGCTAGTGGAAAGGATTTGGAAGGTATCTTTTTCTTTTCTCTTTATTAAAAATCCTTTCTGAAGTAGTAGATTCTGATATGTCTACTTCGTCTTTCCTGTTCTGTGACCTACAACATGGGAAGTCATAAGACTAATAACACGCCAAAATGGTTCGTTAGAACTTAATCTCAGTGGGAGTAAAATGAGTGAAATTCAAGATAGTATTAGTGTCTATTTATAAATTGGAAAATAAAAGATGGCTCATCTTTTAGTTGTAAGTTATTTTGTAAATTGTTATTGTTAAGGCTCTTTAGTGTATGTTCAACACTTGTACTGACTACTGAGATTTTCAAAACTATTTCCTTGACAATTATTGAACTGAAATGTTGACAAGTGAATATTATGTATTACAACTAAGAACCAACTAAATTATACCTCTTGATTTTCGTTAGTGTATTGAAATATGGAATCGTGTTGTTGTCTTTATTATGGGATTGATTTCAAATTTTATTTTTATCTATGCTTGAATCAATTTTTTCCATGTGCGATCATCCTGGTTCAAGCTAATTGGGCGTTGCTCTGAGATGGTGGGGTGGTTGTTTATTTTGAATGTATTATTAATTTTTTATGGTTCTTGTTATAATTTTTAGGCAAAATTGGCCTCAACGCTTTAAACAATTGCTTAGTTGCCCTTACCACCCTGAACTTTGCTTAGTTGCTAAAACACCACAAACTAATGTTTTGGGTGCGACCCATTACTTCACCAAAACAAGGTGAATTTTTTCCCTAAAAAATTCTAATTAACAAAAAAAAGTCATATAACTTTTAATCAAAATTTTTATTTTTTAAAATATCACCGTTTTCTAGGGAAGTAATGGTCGGAACCACCCAATACATTAGTTTATGGTGTTTTTAGCAACTACAAGAAGTTCATGCTCATGGTGTGCGCACCCAAGCGATAGTTTAGAGTGTTAAAGGCCAATTTTGCCTTATTTTTATTTTTAGCATTATATATTATTTATAATTTATTGTTTTCATACTGGGTTTGAGGTGGGGTGGTTGGGGATGGGGCGGGGACAACATAAAATCCACCCCCGCCCCATCACGTATGGTGGGTATGATTTTCATCTTCATCCCTACTCTACCACCTGCCAAACGAAGACTCATCTTTACCCCAGTGGTGCGGGGATTGGGCGGGCCTCCTATTCTACCCGCCCCATTGACAAGCCTAGACTCATATAGAGATGAAATTTAACTTTTTTAAATCTACCAAGTCGGATATTGTGCTTAAGTCGTGGCAATGAGCCAATCCATGCTTGGATTGATAAACCATCTAATAGTAGCTTATTTCTATCTCCAAATTAGTTTTCACCTTTCCACTCGAATAGTCGAATTTGAGGTTTACTTTTCTTCATGTTGTAATTACTAAAAACTTAATGCCTCGGTGGWAAATGGTGTCAAATGATACTAAAAGATGTTTATTATTTTCTTAATTTAACAAGCTTTTGAATTGGATACCATTTAGTTTGATCTTAGTTTATTAAAAATGAAMCAAACATGGATTGAACTTTCACTGAGCCAGTTCCAAACTTCTCGTGCGGTTATGGGCAACTTTTTTCTTGTTGATTCTCATATGAAGTTGAAAATTTTAACACAAGTGCATTATAAAGGTGCAAACAAGGTTTAATATAGCATCTAGGCGTGAAATGTGTGATCCCTTGATTCTCGGGGGAGAAAAAATAAATGGGATGTCTTTTGAAATGCTAGCACATGTTTGAAGTTCAAAAAGTATTATGTACGTGACTCTTTTATAAAAATAATTGCTTAGTAATTTATTGTAGTCCTATGAGCTCACACGATTTGGTTTTTGTTTGCAGAGACGGGTAGTGAGGATGATGGGCTAGCAGATCTTAGTGATGATGATTTTTTTCTATCTGGATCCTCAAGCGACGAAGCTGATGCAGATGATGAGCTGACAGATTTAAGTGCAAGGTGAGCTATAGTACGTTTGAATATTCAATTGGTTGGAGCCTTGGATTCATCAAATAAAAATAATAATATGGGTACACGATGGCTATAGTACATTTAAATATTCAATTGGTTGAAAAATAATAAATCATCAGGATGGCTTTAGTGTATTTGATTCTACGATTTATTAAATCATGTTTTTGTGCTCTCGTTTCACATACATCTTTTGTCTAGTCCTATATTGAGAATACTTGTGGTGGTGTCAAATCTCAGGGAACAAGCTTCAAGTGCTTCCGGTAAAGCTGCATCTGGTCTATCCAGTGATGAGAGGAATCAGGTACTATGCTTACCCATTTAATTTTGTAATATTCCTGAAGAGTATCCATATTTGAAAATCTGTTGATTACCGACCGAGTGTACTTTCAGTTGATGCAGAAGCAGAACTCAGCTCGATCTTTGATGCCACCTCTGCATCCTCAGAAGTCAACACGCAGAAATTTTTCTGCACCCCAGAACACGATACCTCGTCGGGACGTAACTTCATATAGCAGAGGTTGTTCTAATTCACAAACGGGTCAGAGTAGCAACTTGAGTTCCAATTCTGGTGCTGCCAAGCGTTTTTCTAATATACAAACAAGTCAGAGTAGCAACTTGAGTTCCAATTCTGATGCTCCTAAGCGGAAGAGAAAGCGCAGGCCTAAGAAATTAAAGCAGTAGGGAATTGTTGTACTTGCATCACTTTGGTTATGGATTTTTCGTAAAACATTTATGGACTGCAAAAGGGATATGTAATATGAGGTTTGATATTTTAGTATAATGTTGAAACGTTACATTGAGACATGAATGCAGGTCTTAAACGAAAGTAGTCCAGTCTGGCATTACTTTTACTTGTACCAAGTGTGAGAAATCATTTTTATGTACCCATGAGGTTTGACTTAATAGCCTAGATACCCTTCAGGTCTCGAGAATACCTCATATATCCCTGAGATTAGGGTATAATAGCCCAAGTAACCCTAGTAGTAATGGAATGACCAACTCCGTTATCATCCAATTAACTCTTAAAACCTATGAAGTACAGAAACCTCTGAAACTTTTAAGACCTGACGTTTCATCGTTTTGAAAGCTTGGAAACTCTGAAACKTCTAGGAAACCCGTTTTCATCTTTAATGTTTCCGTGCAATTAAAACATTATTCGTCTTTCGTTTCTCATTTTCTTTTCAATGAAATTGAAGTTATATTTTTCATTTATAGGACATTTGAATCAACTTAGTTTATTTTTAACACAATTTAACATTTTTTCTTAATAAAATTTTAATTTTTTTATTAATGTAAACGTTTCTCCGTTTCCTTGTTTATTTGGAATTGGTGTTTCCCTATTTTCGAAATGTTTTTGTTTTCGAAATTCAAAAGTCAAAATGTTTCCATGCTACATAACTTAAAACTAACTAATTAATCAATTTAACACTAGAAAATTGTTTGAAAACTTGACAAAGTAACTAATTAACACCTCCTTTCAAAAAAAAAAAAAAAACCTAATTAACACAACCATGACAACACCACAACATAGCACCACATACCTAGCACTAGACTCAAACACCAATGCACCGCCTAAATTCAACTTGAACGACCAACACACACCAAAGCTGCAGCCACCCATGCATCACTAGATTCACCACTCACAACTACCCAGATTTCGTACGCCATTCACCCCAGAAATGAACCAGCACACACAAATTCGAAGCACCACGCACCAAAGACGCAACCACTCCACACCAGTTTCAAATTGAATGACCACCAAAAGGTTCAAAAGGAACCACCACACACTAAATTCAAACCACACAATTCATCCCAAAACCTACCGAAATTTAATCTAAAACCCACACAAAGTTTATGGTAAACCACCACGAACAAATTCGAAACACCACGCATTAAATTTGAACGACGCAAATTTTCGACCAAAATTTACCCAAAATTTCGAGTTTGTTGTTCCAACTTGTTTAAATCTGGGTGGTTGTGCTTAAATTCGAATTTATGGCAAATTTAATACTCGAATTAAGGCGAATTTGGATTGGTATGTGCTTTGAGGTTTGCGGGAGGTATGGTAGTTCGTAGTGATGGTGGTGTTGTGGAGTGGTATTGTGGGTGTGGCTTTCGTGGTGAAGGTGAGTTTCGTGAGATGAGCTAGGCTCATGCCTCATGGGAGACTTGCTGAAATGGAGATCAAAGATTGAGGAGAGAGAAGGAAAGAAGGAAGAACGAAGGAGAAAATGAATGAAGAAGAAAGGTGTGTTAGAGACTTAGAGTGATGGTGTTATAATGGAATCATAACCTCTGTTATCACCAAGGGCACAGGGATTATTAACCCTTAACATTAAGGGTACATGAGACATTTCCGGCCAATAATTGGATGATATATGAACTATTAAGGTCATACCTCATGGGTATATGAGGAAATTTATTACAAGGAGTGTTAAACAAAATAAACTTGTCACGTTGACTACTAATATGACAAGTCACTAGTAGAAAAATAGACAAAAGTTGCACCTCAAATGTTGGGGTTGTGTAAAAACCCCAGCATTTGAGAGTTAAAAGCTGAAGTTTTATTAAATAACCGTAGTATTTAACCCATCTTAAAGGCCAAAAAATTGGAAAAATCACAAAAATTGAGGTTTTTTTTAGAAAATCCCAGCTTTTGAWTTTGTTGAAAAATATTAAAAATAAAACACAATATCATACCCGGGCTAATGGGCTACCATTTACCATACCATTTCCCACGAAACACTACACGAAATCTCACCCTTGTATTCTCTCTCCTGATCAACTCGTCATTGTTGTTATCGTTGTCGTCGTCGTCGTTGTTGTTGTTTGAAACCATTTTTTTCGTTTATAACCATTCTTTTCGTTGTTTGAAATTAGCTGCTTTTCATAATCGTAAATTAGGGTTTTGTATGCTTGATTTCCCCCTTTTGGTCTGCGTAATTTATTAGGAATTGGTGTTGTAATTTTGGGTTTTAGTCAAATCTTTTATGAATTGTAAGTTAATTGATGGCTAAAGTAGTAGACATTGGGCAATTATTGTTGGAACTTTGTGATTTGTTAATTTGTGTTCCCCGTTAGTGTTCTRTCTAGGGTTTCTGTTTTTCTGTTGATTTAATTTTTGGAGGACTAAGCGAGCTTGTTGCCAAATTTGGTACCAAAAATTGGAGTCTAATCGCCCGTGGTATTTCTGGTCGACTGGTTGTTCTGGCAAGTCTTGCCGTCTTCGATGGTGTAATCAGCTTGACCCATGCATCAAGCGTAAACCTTTTTTCGGTAATAATCTTTTTTTTCCGATTGATTATTTTTAAATGTTTGTGTTTTGTGTTTGATTAGTGATGGATCACTGGTGTCGGAGTGTGAAATGTCGGAATTTTGGTTCTGTATGATGAAAAGATGTGGTGATTTTTTTACTTTGATGTTGCTATGGTGTTATGATGCTTTTAGTGTTTAATTTTATTTTGTTTCTAATTTTGTTGATAATCTTGTCTTGTGCTATCTTAAACTCTGGTATAAGAGCTCAGAAGTGATTCTTAGATTGATACTTCAGTCAAGTTTGGACTAAAAAATTGATCAATTTATGTTGATTTTTGTGTTAATTTGATGTTTGTTTAAAGGTTTAGAGTTTCTTTTACTAGTGCAACAAAAGGTTAATTCTAGTGGTTGAAACTTGTGTTTCACTGTACTTAGTAACAATTGTGTTGATAATCTTGGTTTTGTGTTATGCCAAAATTGATCAATTACTAACTGTTAGAATGATTTGTTTATGTTTTGTATGATAAATGGTTCTTAATTTTGTGTGATTAATTGGTTGTTATTAATCAGGAAAAAAAAAGTTGTACACCTCCACCAAGCCTAAGGAGAGAAGGGGGTTGCATAAATTCAGCAGCAAATGTGTAGAATTCTGCCAATTCATAGACAACCCCACAACACCAACAACAATCACAGTCTAGTAACCCAACCTACAATTCTAGTAATGGCAACACAAGTTTATCAGTAAATTTGCTCGGAAAACTTAGTTTTCTATTATGTCACCTTCTGTAATTGTTTGAGGTGATCATTGTGTTCAGTTTTGATGATTTATGGCCTTTACATTTGTGTTGTAGGAAGCTGTCCAACAGAGAGAAAGAGCTCAAAAGATTGCCTATCAAGCACTGAGACAGTCTACCACGACAGACAATGTTGTTCGCTGTCTAAAGTAAGAATCAAATCGAACTTACTCGTTACTCCCACCGTTCCAAAATGTTATCAGATCACTTCCAAATTTCTAAATTTGGCTTGAGGACTAGAAAACTGAGAACTGTTTTTGCAGGATGTTTGCAAACTTGAGCAAATCAGCCAAGGCAAATGAACCAGTAGCTTGTTTTGAACAGTTCCTAGAGTTCCAAAGCAAACTCAGTGAGGCAGCCCCGTATACGCAGRAGTAGTCGCCTGTACAGGTGCAACAATATCAGCTTCGTAGCAACAACAGCAGACCCCTCCTCGGTATGCGAGTCCATACAGGAGTAGCAAGGGTCGTCAAACCTTTTATTTGTTGCTATAATTTTATTTTAAGTTGTGATTTGTAACAATACTCATTTATTTGTAATTCTTACCCAATTTTAATGGAAATTGATATTCATATGTATATAACACTTTGGCTATCATTTTAGGATGAAAATAACAAAAAAATAAAATAACTTAGCCTAGGTTTTGTCTCTCATTGTACAACGAGAGATAAAACATGGGCTAAATTTTTTTATATAGCAGTCAAAAGCTGGGGTTTTTAGTTAAAACATGGGCTTTTGTGAAGTCATTTCATTTATTTTAGCCCATTTATTTGCAGCTTTTGTGAGGTATTGCTGATAATGAGGTAAGCTGTATCTTAGCATGCTCTTGCTACTGCTAAGGAAATATGGGAAATTCTAGAATTATCCTATAAAGCCACTAGAGAAGTCAGGAGATCTAATGTTGATATGCTTATGTCTAAATATGAAACTTTTACTATGAACCGAGATGAAAAAATGAGAGATATGTTTACTTGTTTTATGTCAATTAATAATGAATTGAAATCTCTTGGTAAAAGCTTCACTAGTGAAGATTTGGTTAGAAAAATCTTGAGAAGTTTGACAGGGAAATGGTTGCCCAAGGTTACTTCAATCCAGGAGGCCAAGTATCTATCCACTTTGTCCGTAGAACAACTTATTGGGTCCTTAATGACTCATGAGATATTGGTGGACTCAAAGGAGGAAAGTAATACCAAAAGACGAGGGTTGGCCTTAAAAGGAGAAGAGACTGAAGAAGATTTGAATTAAATTGGACTCATGGCAAGAAGGTTTGAAGGAAGCCTCAGATCTCAATTCAAGGGAAAGTCATGGAAGAACAAGGGCAATACAAAGAAGACCAGTTCTGATACTTGTTGTTTTAAATGTGGTGAAGCTGGACATATGATCAAAGACTGTCCAGCATGGAAAATTGATAAGGGAGGATAAAAGGAGAAGATAATGACAAGGAGGGCTATGCTTGCTMCCTGGGGTGATTCTGATTTAGGTTGCGAAAAAGAGGAGGATGAGGCCCTAGTGTGTGTGACTACATTGATGGGAGACATAGACCAGATGCAGYCCAGCTCAGGGAAGAATGGACACATGTGTCTCATTGCAAGAGGCAACTCTTTCGATGAAGAACAAGTAACTATTTCTGATATGCAAGAACAAATGAGATATTGTGATAGAGATGAGTTACTAGGCTTTATTGATTCTGCTATTGAACAAAATGTTAAAAAAATGCTGCTTATAAGGCTAACAAAAGAAAGCTAAGAGAAGTAACACGAAATTTAGATTTAAGTGAATGTCGTTCTARTGAGCTTAAACTTATTTGCACATAACTAAAAGAGAAAATTTCATAGCTTGAAATAAGTTTGGATCAGAAGAATATAAGACTTGAGATGCTAAAACCTCAATCAGATTTTTCAAATACTAATTTTTATCGAAACAATGATAGAGGAATTAGTAAACTCAAGGAGGAATTAGTTACTCAAACAGAAAAGCTTTACTTTAGAACATTCTGACTTAATTTTGGCTCATAACTATATGATTGATGATTTGGACGAATTGTCCAAAGAGTATGTAGACTTGAAAGCTTCTTTGTTAGCACAATTGGTTCTAATGTTAATGTCGAAGAACTTTGCTTGGAATATGAGGTTAAGATATGTGATTTACAATCTGAATTATTTGAATTAAAGAAAAATACCAAGACGGAAATTGTTCACAATAATCCAAGTGTTGATATTGAATCTTTACTTTTAGAATATGAAGGTAAAATCTGTGATCTRCAAGTTGAAATATACAAACTAAAGAAAGGCAAGAACTTTGAGACCATTGTGGGACCAGATCCTGAACTAGTTTCAAAACTTAAAGATGAACTTCATAGGGCAAAGTTGGATCTTGCCATTACTACAGAGTATAATGAAGCTCATCTTAAGAAACTTGAGACGAAGGAACATGATCTTAGTGATTGCCTAAGACAGATGAACATGTTTCTTGATGCTCAGAGTACTCTAAACATCCTAACCTCACTTGGTAATCCTCAGAGGTTTGGATTAGGGTATTCTGGATCCAATTTCCAAGAGCCACCAATGTTCAGAAGAGATGAGACTTGGATTTCTGATTCAAGAGAGGTAAGTATGAGTTTGCAAAGGACATGGACGCATGTACCTATTGTGGTAAGAATGGTCAAGTGATTGACACTTGTTGGACTAAGCAAAAACATGATAAAAGAAACCAGTCTCATGTTTGTAATTTCCAACATAAAAATGATCACACACACACAACTGGTAAAAAAATGGAAAACATGATAAATCAAGGAAGACCAGTGTAAACAAATCTGGGTGCGAAAGGATAGAATCAAACCAGTTCCCAAGGATAAGGAACCCAAGAAAATATGGGTTCCTAAAACTAAACATTGATTTGTTGGTGCAGGTGAGAGTGAAAGGAAAGCCATATTGGTATTTGGACAGTGGTTACTCAAGACACATGTCAGGAGATAAAAGTCGATTTATTTCACTCGTAGCCTATGAAGGAGGAAGTGTCACTTTTGGAGACAATAGCAAAGGTTACATCAAAGGTATAGGTATGGTTGGTAAGACACTTTCTCAAGCGATTGAAAATGTATATTTTATTAAAGGTTTGAAACATAACCTCTTGAGCATTTCTCAACTATGTGACTAATGAAATCATGTTAAATTTGAAACTAATCTTTGTCATATAGTTAACACTGAAACAAAGGAATTGGTCTATAAGGGGTTTCYACACAATAATGTTTACATAACATTCTTGAGTCAGATTCCTAAGACGAGTGCAACTTGTGTGAGTGTTGTAGAGGATGACCATTGGCTGTGGCATGTAACTTGGACATGTAAGTTTTTCTTTGCTAAATAAACTGAGATCTCAAGACTTGGTGACAAGTTTACCTAACATTAAGTTTGCTGTAGATCATATTTGGCATGAGTGTGCTAAGTGTAAGCATGTCAAGTCTTCTTTTCAGCCAAAGAAGGTCGTAAGCACAACTATACTGTTCGAACTTGTGCACATGGATTTATGTGGGCCCATGCGTGTGCAAGGTCGAAATGGTCATAGTTACATGTTTGTGTTAATTMATTATTACTCTCGTTACACTTGGACAACATTTTTGAAATTTAAAAATGAAACTTATGAAGAGTTTGAGATTTTGGTAAAATAGGTCCAAAACAAGATTAATCATCAACTGGTCTCTATTTAGTCTAATCATGGTTGTGAATTTGACAATGTCAGTTTTGTTACCTATTGTAATGATCATGGTGTGTCTCACAATTTTTCAGCCCCCAAAACTCTACAACAAAGTGGAATGGTTGAGAGGAAAAAACGCACTCTAGAAGAAATGGCAAGAACAATGCTTCTAGAGAGTGGTCTACCTCGAAACTTCTGGGCTGAAGTTGTGAGCACTACTCGTTAAATTTCGATTAGAGTAATGTTGAGACCATTACTGAAGAAAACACCTTATGATCTCCTTAGGGGAAGAAAACCAAACATTGCACATATACGTGTTTTTGGATGCAAGTTTTCTGCACACAACAAAGGTAAGTCTAGTTTGGACAAATTTGATCCTAGGAGTGATGAGGCTGTTTTCATTGGATACTCTTCACATAACAAGGCATACAAAGTTTTCAATAAAAGAACTTTGTATGTTGAAGAAAGTATCCATGTTTGGTTTGATAAGACTAACATGTTCAGCAAGCATGTGTAGGTTGATGATGCCGATGAATTTGAGATTGGTATGCTGACCTTTACGGGAGCTAAGGAAGGAGAAGGTGCTGAACTAGGCTCACCACACAACTCACCTAGAGAGGAAGAGTCTGGTCCATCACAGAATCAGGTAGCTCAAGAGGTAAGGGAAAGAGATAATGACTCAGAGGCTCATCCACATGAAGATGATACAGCTAAGACCACTATGGAAACTAGGCCACCTGTTCAAAACAACAATGAGACAGGGGGGAACTAGTACCAGAATAGGTTCAACAGTAGGAGGAACAAATGGAAATTTTGATATGAACAAATATTTTTAATACAAATCATCTCACCCCACGAATCTTATCATTAGTGACATTGACAAGGGGATGCAGTCAAGGATTCTACTTTGCAAAACTTTTGTGCTTTCTATTCCTTCTTATCAAATGTTGAGCTAATTGACTATAAGGTTACTTCAATGGATCCAGATTGGGTTCTGGCCATGCAAGATGAACCCAYCTAGTTTGAGAGAAATCAGGTGTGGCATCTTGAACCCAGGAAGGAAGATATGTCTATTATTGGAATAAAATGGGTGTCGATCAGGAACAAACTAGACGATTCAGGAATTATACTAAAAAATAAAGCTAGGCTTGTGGTTCAAAGGTTTAATCAAAAGGAAGGAATTGATTATGATGAAACCTTTGCTCCAGTTGCCAYGCTTGAAGCAATCAGGATTTTAATTGCATTCAGGCTTGAAGCAATCAGTTGCCAGATATGTCTATTATTGGAATAAAATGGGTGTCGATCAGGAACAAACTAGACGATTCAGGAATTATAGTAAAAAATAAAGCTAGGCTTGGGTTCACAAGGTTATCAAAAGGAAGGAATTGATTTATGATGAAACCTTTGCTCCAGTTGCCAGGCTTGAAGCAATCAGGATTTATTTGCATTCACTGCCCATGAACTTCAAACTCTTTCAAATGGACGTTAGACAGCCTTTCTTATGGGTACTTGAAAGAAGATGTTTATGTGGACAACCCCCTGCATTTGAGGATAATGACTTGCCAAACTGACAGGCTGTCGATACCTATCAAAATACTATTAAGACTAACCCTGCAGCTAGTGGTAACAGGATCGTATCCACGGAAACAAACTCTGATTAATTGAATATAAGCATCTAAACTAGCAAGAGAAACGTTGGTTTGTGATTAAGATTGACTAGAACTAATGACTACGATAACAACAGGGATTAAACTATATAATTAAAGATCTAGAGCTATGGTTCACTATAGCAGTAATTGACAGCAAATTGGCATTAACAATTCATAACATGTATAATCAAATAGGAAAAAGTTCTCTCGAATCAATTGAACCATAGAATACTCCTAACGTATCTCTCGACCTAGGAAAGTCTCATTCTACCTATTGATGTTGATCTTGTTCTAAGTCTCAATCGCTAGATCTAGAGACTTGTGACTAATCAGATTAAGCAATTAAGTCGGGCCCTACGAAATTGATTAACATGAATAACAATCTAATAGGAATTTGATTAAAAGCCAAGCCATGAATTGAATCAACCATTAATAAATCATTCATATTGCTATAGATCCCAATGCTTAGAAATTAGACTACTCGCTCATATAAATTAAACATGAGATTGTAATTGGGAAAGACATAAACAAAGTAAAGACAATTCAAAACAATGATAAAACCCTAAAACAATTAAAAGCAATAATCTAAAGCATAAACAATTGAAAGCAATAAAGAAGGAACGAATTAAAGGAAGGATTAATTATGCAAAGAATGATTGCCAATTGATGAATGAATGATTGAATTCTATTGAAAGGCCAAAAACTAGGGTTCAACAATACGTAATTAGTTCTCTCTATTATTTTCTGATAAAAACTAGAAAAAATAAAAGATAGTTTACAAATTAGGATTTCTCCTCTTAAATACTCTTGCTATTTTCTAAATTAATATCAAGCTGCTTAATTACAAGATTGCCATCCTCATTAAATTACAAATAACACCGGAGATCAGGAATCCAAAACCGGAACTCAAACGATCGGTTGGGGCTCGGATTTCCATGTCAGCCAATTCCGCTCGATCCAGGGCTCGTGCTACAGCCGTGAAGCTCCGTAGTGACCAATCAGCCCAAATCGATCCAAAGCATTGAAAAGGATCCTGAAACTAATCAAAACAACACACAAAATTAGTAGCAACAGGCCTTTAGGAGGCCAAAACATTTATAATGGCATGAGAATGAGGGGGAAAATCATACAATAAAACAATACATCACAAACCATGATTTTAACTTGACAAAGCTCTTTTGGTCTTAAACAAGCTCCTAGCACTAGTAGAAAAAAGATCACAAAGTTGCGGTTATTTAGGGCCAAAAGCTGCGATTTTTGACCGCAGCTTTTAGGCCAATGATGTTTGAACTATTGCATGGTTTTCCCTCATTATCTTGTTGTTTAAGATGATTTTGGCCTCCTAAAGGCTTGTTGCTACTAGAGATGAATGGTCGGGTTTGGATCGGGTCCGGCCAGACCAGACCAAACCCAGACCCGTTCAAATTTTTGAGACCACATACCCGACCAGACCATTGGGTCTAGAATTTTTGGACCCGGACCCCACCCACAGGGTCTAATGGGTTATGGTCAAATGGGTCCTAAATGGGTCTTACTTAAATTATGTTTAAATGAACATTTTACTTAATTAATTGTTTTGTTCATTTTATGTGTTCGTACTTCGTAGGACTTCATACTAGCGACGTCTATCGCTTAAATAATATAAAAATACATCATAAAATACCTCATAAATAACCAACTCAAAGTTCAAAGTCACCAATTATTCAAGTTGTACACACAATCTTATCATTAAAATACATAAATATCATCTCTAATTCACTAAAAATTTAAAATTAAAAAATGAAAAGATTGAAAGATAGAAAAATGGAACCTACGTAATCTTCACAAGTTCACAGTAAGCAATTGAAGCCTCGAAAATCGCTACATGAGTCTAAACTCTGAAGTCACCTAACAAAGAAAGTTAGGGCTTTGGATAAAATAATATATATATTTTAATTGAATGTGTCTATGGGTCGGGTCTGGGTTCTGATGTTTTTGGACCCGACCCATTTCTTTTAGACCCATACCGACCATACCAGTCTTAAATTTTTTCCAAACCTTAAAAATGGGTTTGGGTCTAGCGGTCTGGTTGGGTCCAGGACCAATGCCATCTCTAGTTGCTACTAATATTGTGCATTTAGTGTTTTGATTAGTTTCAGGATCTTTCAATGCTTTTTGGATCAATTTTGGGCCGATTAGAACACTACGGACTTCAGGACGTAGAACGGGCGTGGATCGAGCGGAATTGGGCCGAGCACGAATTCTACCCAAACCGATCGATCGAAGTCAAACCGATCGGTTCACTTCAAATCGATCGGTTTGGCATTCGGTTTTTGGCCCTCGGTTTGGCTGATTTGTAATTAATGAGGATGACATTTCTTGTAATAAGCAACTTGGTTTGAATTAGAAAATAAAAAGAGTATTTAAGGGGAAAATCTAATTTGTAATTATTCTTAGATTATCAGAGATTAGATTCAAAACTCAATTCGTTATGTGTGAACCCTAATTTGGCTATTCAATAGAATTATCTTCATTCATTCATCAATTGCATCCGTTCTTTGGTAATTATCATCCTTTAATTCGTTTTATTATTGCTTTTAATATTTTTAATGCTTTTGATTATGTTTTCCAATCGCAATCAGTTATGTTTAATTCGAATATGAGTGAGATAGTCTAATTCTAGGCGATTGGGATCTATAGCAATATGATTGACTTATAATTGGTTTTGATTCGATTCATGGCTTGCTTTTAATCAAATTCTATTAGATTGTTATTCATATTAATCAATTTTCGTAGGGCCCGACATAATTGCTTAATTTGATTAGTCACAAGTCTTAGATTAGCGATTGAGACTTAGACCAAGATCAAATCTCAATAGGTAGAAGAGACTATCCTAGGTCGAGAGATACGGTTAGGAGTAGTTCTATGGTTCAATTGATTCGAGAGAATTGATCCTGTTTTGATTATGCCATGTTAGAATTGTTGATGCCAATTTATTGTTAATTAATGCTAATAGTGAACATAGCTCTAGATTCGTTAATTATTGTTTATTCTCCTTTGTTAATCATTGTCTTAGTTCACTAATTAGTCACAATCACAAATCATTAACTTTTGTTAGTTTAGATGCTTTATTCAAATTATTCAATAGTAGTTGCTTCTTGTGATACGATCCTGTTACCTAGCTGCAGGTTAGTTTAATAGGTATTTTTGATAGCAGCGACAAGCCTGTCAAATTTTGGCGCCAGTTGCTGGGAAGCGGCTTAATTATTGGTTAATTGTTTGAGTCTAAACTATTCTTTTGTAATTGTCTTGAAGAACGATTCGTTGTTCTCAAGCAAGGACTTACGATCACTGCAGTTTGCTTATATCGCAGGTCTCCCGAGCTGGGTGTTTGATTCTTAGACCAGAAGTGGACGCACGTATCATAGATGGAAGACTCCGCAAGGCGATTGGATTTCTCTATTCTTCCATCTCTTGTCAGTTTTTTGAATCCTTATACGAAACTGATTTAGAGGAAGGGGAATGCAAATTGTAGGACGTGGGCCGCGCCTCGCAGTATAGCGGGCGGCGGCTGGTACTACATAGAGGTGCTTTGCGTGGGCTTGAGCCACGGATCCCGCACGTGAGTGCGTTGGGGTAGTGTTGTCGAGTGAGGGGAGTCGCCACGTGCCTAGAAAGTTATTCACGACGCCCAACGCGTTGGTGCAAACAATGGCCCACGTCAATCAGAACCATCGTGGGTTGGGGACATGTACGAAATCAGATCTGTACCAATTCGCCCCATGTAGCGGCCTCTACTCAGTCTATTGGTAATTCCATTAAACACGATTTATTGGATCCACAACTTACATTTTCGCAACCTTATTGGCGCACTAGCCTAAAAATTACAAGTGAGTATGTTTCTATATATGCACAAGAGACTCCTA
>SNQN01007768.1:0-24418 GCA_008642245.1 Bassia scoparia | reverse complement strand
TAATAAGATAACTATGGAAAACCGGCAGTAAGCCCTGATAGAAATTAACGAACACTGACAACATACTGAGACACAATTTGCATTAGTATTCTAATTAAACAACCCGCATAGTAGTGTGCATGCTTAGGTTTAAAACGGAATTTTGGTTTGTTGTTGGTCTTCGCAAATTTGAACTCGCAATAACGTTAGTAGAGAGTCGCTAAGAATAGCGGGGGTGTAGCATAGCTCGTCACCCGGACCTTCTCCCTAGTCAGACTTTTGGCATTATCTAGACAGGAGTCCTCGCCTTGCTTTATGCAATTTAGGCCAAGCTTAAAACGTGGGGGTGGTTCCGCCATTCCCCAAAGAAGTGCGGGTGGGACTTCTTACTATTTCGAGTATAAACACTACAATCAGCGATAACTCACAATATGGAAAGACAAGAATTCAATTCCTAGCAAGACAAATGCGCAGGCGCCCTTAAATTGCGCATCCCGGAGCAGAGTGCGAACTTAATCTCGGCCCGATAAAGACCCAGCGCCGTCGAATTTGTTGAGACTTCACTGAGGGAGTTTAGCTCACAACAAGAAATAGGATTTCGGCCGACCGACGCACGAGACCGATTGTTTTTTGTCGGTAACCGACTATTAGCCGCTCGTCTTCGATCGGTGAAATTTTACCGACCCTAATCGGTCGGATAGTACGGACAAAATATCATGAGGTTCGTGTGTATACCGATCGTACGTTTGTGGTGTCGGTAACACTCTAGGCTTTGTAACCTCAAACATAAGATTGATCCGCCAAGAGTTATTCGAGCTACTGGATTGACTGGTGTGCTACCCTGGTATATCACGGGGTAACCGAGGTTTTGGATGATCAGTCGGTGGTCGGACCGATATCTCGGTGGGCAGATTTATATATAATTTTTTTTAAAATGAAAAGAAGCCTGAGGACTTTATGTTGTTCTAGGAGGGGCTCTCGATATAAAGTGATTTACCGACGAATCGTCGGTACACACGACCAAATTAAATGGTCGGTGGTACCGATTAGGCATGAGAACACGAAATTTGCCGGTCTTTGTTAAAGCATATTATGGGTGTGAGACAAGCATGCAAGCACTCGTGCGAGAAATTGAAAGTTATGCTTTAAGGTTGCTTTTAATTTGAATTGCCAGGTTGTTTTATTAGTCAATATTACACGCAAAGTTACATAGAAAGTCGAATTTATAATCAAGCATGAAAAAGGGGGTTTAGAATTGAGACGTTGGCGTCAAACCTACCTCGCAACACGATGTCGAAGACCGAGGACGTAGCTTCGAACCCTTAGAAACCCTTGTCGAGCCTTAGAACCCTTGAAACCACCTAGACCTAATGCAAAAGAGTGTTTTTGAACGTGTTTTAATGTGTTTATGTCTTTTTGAGAGAGTATTTGAGTGAGAGAGAGAGAGTGAGAGTATATGAGGAGAGAGAGAGTGTATGAGAGGCGTGAAATCGTTCTCTCAAGCGTGCAAAGTAATGAAGTTCTTGAAAAGTTGTTGAATGGCCATAGGGGGGTTTGTATTTATATGCAAGGGCTGAAATCGGCCAAAAAAGGTGAGGAACTAGGAGAAGTTACGCCCAAAATTGGGTGTAATTACGCCCAAAAAGGGGCGCAATTGTACCCAATATTTACCTGATTTTGGCCGATTTGTTTTGCCTTAAATAGGGAGATCGTAATGAAATAAAATCGTGATAAAATCAAATAAAATAAGCGCGTGATTTTATACGATTACAGTTGATTATATTGCATTTCTCGGGATATTTAGCTTTCACGGGACGCTTGTCTCGAGGKAAAATATCCTAGGGTGGCCCGCTTTGCTCGGTTTTTGCTTAAGAAATTCATAAATATTAAACCATATATCKAAAAGTTATGGAAAAAATATGTAAAGATTCCTTGAGAAATTTAATTTTTTGTGTTAAAATTTTGTGAATTTTGGAGCTATTTTGATAATTTAATTAATTATTGTTGTTTTGAGATCAGCGTAGAGAGAGGAAGGAGTAGTGTCAAGTGAAAGAGGAGTAGCGTAAAATTAAGAAAGATGTAAGGAAGAGTAGCGCCAAATGAAAATTGTGAGTAGCTGCAGCCTAAAATTTTGACAAATAAAATGAATTATTTAAGTTGGAGCCTAAAATTTTGGCAATTGATATTGAAATGATTGAAGTTATTGTAAAGAACAAATAATTCTTTGTAACAAATAATTGTTTTTGGAATCTAAAAATCACTATTTGTAACCAACATTTTCTTTTGTTGGTTACATTTAGTAATATGTGGGTTACAAATAATAACTATATGTAACCAACTTTTACCTTTGTTGSTTACAAAATTGTCATTTGTAACCAACAATTCATATGTTAGTTGGTGACAAATAGGGGCTTACCAATAAGAATTTTTCCACTAATGAATGGAACCAACTCCCTGTATATCGTCTGAAGAATCTGACATCCTGCAAGCAAATCCAACCCATGAGTCAAGGGTGTTCATAACCCATTTCGACTCAGCTCCATACATTTCAAACCAAAACATGTACATCGCATATATGACCTTTGAGACACAATTTCAAGGTCGTTATGAGGTGAACACTAGATCACAAAGCATATTACATGACCATTATTAAGGCATTYAAGAATCATTCATACATCATATATTATATTCTCAAACAAGGTGTTAGAATCAAAATATGGTGAAGGCATATARATGAAAGTCATGTCTTAGAACTTGAATTAAACTCATTATTACTTGCACATCATACATTTGATTCACAAATAACAATTTTTAATCAAAATGTGGTAAAGACAAGAATAAGATATTGACTTTGAATTTGGTGTAAGAGCATGAATTAACTCCTTAAAATTACAAGCAAATAAGCGACAATCAAACAAACAACAAAACAAGACAAGAAAACAACAACAATGAGCAAGTCGAGCTACCACTCGACATTCCCCTCTTTACAACCAAAAAACACAAGCTTTCCAATTCTAATCTCCATAACTTCAAATAAATCAACCATGAATATCCAACAAAACAAGCAATTCAAGCAATTAAAGCACAAAAACGAAGCAAATAAAGAAAGTTGGACAATAAAAAAAATCCCAAAACTTATGAACCCTATTTCGAATTAGGCATGAATTGAAGGAGATTGGAGACAAAAATACCTGATTTCCTGTGTAATCCTCTAGAAATTGCATAGAGAGTAAAGAATCTGAGTTTGGATGAGATTGAGCAAAATTCGAAGGAGAGAAGAGCTCCAATGGACTCGACGCAGCGGCTCGCAAGTGCAGAACGAATAACAATTGTAAGCCAAAATTAGAAATCGACTGAAACGGACACATATAACTAAACGCCCTATATACGGTTTATTCACCGTGTACACGTCACCGCCGATACACGGTCCTAGTGTAAAACCCTCAAATCTCCCTCTACGTATTACATACAAAATACTAGAGATAGACTTGGACTGATATTGACACGTGATTACGTAAGGCTTCCACATTAAATACCCAATAATGCAGCCAAATTCTTTTTCTCTTTTATTATTAATAATCAAAATATAGTAATTGTTTCAAAAATAACAAATATCTAAAATCCTTGTTCACTTTCCAGTCTATGTGGAATCTCCCTTCCATTGCGCATGTAGCAATCACCTTTCATATCTACTTACCACAAGGTAAGTAGGTTGAATCCCTAAACAACAAAGCACAATATCAACACATGCTAAATATAAAATATACCATAATCATCATTAGAAAACTTTCAAAAAAAATCCTTCCATAAGAAATATCTCAAATAAAAATTTCCATTAAATAGAATTTCCAAAAACTCAAGTCATACAATACAATCTTTCCAAAAATCATTTTCCAAAAACTGATTTCGAACAATAAATTTTCTAAAAACCACTTTCCAAAACCACAAGTCATATAATCATATGACAACCAAGTATATCAAAACCACTTTCCAATCAAGAATAATAAAATCATAAAATCCAATCCTGTATTTATCCATAACCAATATCCACCCTAAGTGTGCACACCCTCAAGCTAGAGAAACGACTAGACCATGCAAAGGTCATAGTCCCATCAACCCAAATCCTCTGGGATCTTGAATAATAATAATCAAATAATAATATATAATAAAATATAATAATAATAATAATATATAATAAATAATAATAATAATATAAATAATAATAAAATAATAATAATAATATATAATAATATAATAATAATATATATAATATAATAATAATAATATAAAAATAAAATATAATTAATATATATATAATTTAATAATAATAATATAAATAATAAATATAAAATAATAATAATAATAATGAGCATAAAAGCTCTCCATCCATATTCCAAAAATCTTTGTAAATTTTATCTCCATAGAAATAAATTCTTTCCATCACAATATACTCTTTCAATAAAATATATTTTTCATAAATCCATAGTTTATTTATCCAACTTTTCATAAAATATTATTTCAATAAAATCAACCAATCATCAAACCATTATTTCCAAAAAAAAAAACCGTTTTACAAATAATTCAATCCTTTGCATACAAAATATTTAATCATACAAATAAAACATGTTTTCAAGTAAAATAATTCACAAAACATTAAAGCATATTAAAACAATGTTTTAACAAATAAAAATACCTTGAAATGCTAATCCAATCTCCACACAAAATATTACTTGTTTGCACAAGCAAAAATCCTCCTACAATATAATATTACTCTAATCAATACAAAAACCCTAAAACATCACAAAAATATTAAAAAGACTCTTTTATATGTGCATGACTATTTTTTAATATCAAAACCCGTATTTATAAATAAAATTCTGATTTTTATAATTTATTGAATTCTTGCATAAAATATTCAAAACTCAAAATAATTGTTTAAAACAATGCTAAAACTCATGTGATTAATTATTTATACTCAAAGCATTATTAAAACATAATTTTTCTGATTTATTATAAGTATAAAACATGTGATTAATAATTTATTGGTGCATTGAATTAATTAAAAACATAGAGAAAAGACAAAAGGAAAAACCGAAAGAGGAGGAAGGAGGGCCGAGTGGTGGTGGCACCACTCGGTGGCTGCGCCGGCGAGGGAAGAGAGGGAGATAAGTGGTGGTGGTCGTCCAAGGAGGGCCGAGCAAGGCCAAGCAAGGAGGAGGGAAAAAAAGAGAGAAAAAGAAAGAAGAAAAATTGTGAAGCTCATCAAATGAATTGGAGGGGTATTTATAGAGTGTGGTTGGGTTAGATTTTAGGACATAAAATATTGTGGAAAGAGTGGAGAATAATATTTAGGAAGATGTCATGAAAAAAATTAAGGATGGTTTGATGATCCTTTTCTTGCAAGACAAGCTTATGGAATTTAGGAAAGTTGGAAGATGGATCATGAAATATTTTTGGACCTTGGTCCAAAGCCCTTTGGCGGTGTGAGAGGGTCACACAACCCATACCATTTTCTTTTTCCTTTTTTTTAAAATTATTTATTATTTTATATTTCTTTTTTTTCCCAATTAATAAATTACAACCTCTCGTCTAAGAAATCCTTTTTATAAATCACACTTTTTATTTTTGAAAATAGTTTTTACCACCAAAATTCAAATATTTTGGCTCCAAAATTCAAAACTTGTATCAATTACCAAAATACCCTATTTGCATTAATAATAATTATAAAATAGTTTAAAAATACATCTCGAAAATACGGGATATTACACCTAGCCACCGTATATATGGTTAAGGCTGACTGGCCTGCCACGTCAACTCGTCCTGAACTCACTCCTACAATAATTCGCGCACCAATTCAGCTATCCAACCAATATTTTTGCTTGGCAGGTATTCAAAACAAACTTTTGTAATACTTGCGAGATTACCAAATCATTCTTTTGCACTACAAAATTACCAAAACACCCTAAAACAAACAKACTACTTCAAGTCTTACAATCCTACCTTCGTCTACACAACGTCAAAAATAACACATAGCTATCCCTTTTCCTTGAAGTTTATGCTTACTAAAGGGAAACCTCAGGAGGTTTATGCTCACCGAAAGAGATTCATGCAGACTCATATGACATAAATCGTTATACGCAATTATTACTATACACAACTTTCTTCCCGAAAAACCAAGGCAGCCGTAGGGAAAAATTCAACATCATCACTAATATTCTCCAAAGCTTATTCTTGCTGACGAGAAATATATGAAGGTTTATGCTTATCGAAGGAGATTTTCATACATCATTTGCGCCCCAAGGCTTATGCGTGCCGAAGGGAGGTATCCGGAGGTTTATGTTTACCGAAGGAGATTTTCTTACATCATTTGTGCCCCAAGAGTTATGGTTGCCGAAGGGAGATATCCGGAGGTTTATGCTTACCGAAAGAGATTTTCATACACCATTTGCGCCCTAAGGCTTATGCTTGCTGAAGGGAGATATCCGAAGGTTTATTCTTACCGAAGGAGATTCACATATATCATTTCCGCCCCAAGGCTTATGCTTGCCGAAGGGAGATATCCAGAGGTTTATGCTTACCAGAGGAAATTCACACACACCAATAATCTGCCCCGAGGTTTATGCTTACCGAAGGGAAACATTTGAAGGTTTATGCCTACCGAAAGAGATTCATGCATCGACAACATCGCTTCAATAAAAAAGCCAAGGTCAGCCATAGGGCGAAATATCGCCTAAGGATCCAAGCGTTTCTGAGGGATATACTAATCAAATCGGGGCACGGTAATAGGTAAAACGAACTGTTTTTTTGCCAGTACCGACAAAAAAGGATAACTCGGATCGCAGAATGTCTTGAGCTATCCTCTGTCCCAATCGAATACTTTGACTTGGTCTTACGAGAACAAACTTCACTCTGGGCTTAGCCACTATAGGGGTTTCTGTAGACACCCAAAAGTGTCCCTCCTAAATTGAATAGCCAATGAGGACAGTACGAATCTCGAAATAGATTTGATACTGAAGTGCGACAATGTCCATAAACTATAACCCATTTGCACAAGTCGAGATAAAGTTTAGTTTGATAACATATGCCGAGAGCTCAATAATAGTCGGAAAATAGTTATTTAATTATTTTCTATTTTAGGGCATTTTCTTAGCAAACCTGATTTTTAGAATTGTTTAAATGGTCTTTTCTAACATTTTTCATTCTCATCTTATACCTTTGATTTTCTGATTTCCCTAGTATTTTAAATAATTTTTCTATGATTTTTACAAGTTTGCAAAATAATTTTTGAAAATAATAAATTCAGAAATTCATAGATAAAATCAGAAAATTCAAGAATTATCCGAATATTGTTTTAAAAAATTAATCTTGTCCACCAAGTTTATCGAAAAGTGGATAAAGGTTAATTCGAATGGCAATTAGATATAAAAACACGGATATTAATTCCGCGAGCAAAAGAAGACAGATAAAATAGAATTAACACACACATCGTTGACGTGGCTTAGCGATGCCATCCTCATCCGTATATACGGATGAGATTACCATATATATATATTTATATATATATATATCATATTGTTTATGCATGAGACGCTTTTGATTGCTTAACAAGATCGGAAATGGTTGAATCACATTATATTCAGATTAATCATGGACAAACGGATTTTAAGCACCTTATAATTTGATGACTTTGAAGTGGTCATAATAATTAGGCTAGGTAATTTGATACCAATTTGATCCTACAATACTTGTCAAGCACGTATATAATTAGAATATTCTGACAAGTATTCACAAGAAGAAGAACTTGATGTGCCACTTCAAGATTTTAATGTTAAGCAATGGATTCGTGAGAACGGATGGTGATCGTTGTTGTTATTTCTAAAGGTATGTGGATGGTTGTATCTACTGTTTTATATGTTGACGACATGCTTATTACGGGTATTAGCATGGTTTAAACAATGACTTGAATGAAAAATTGTCTTTAAGATTTGAAATGAAAGATTTGGGTGAGGCTATGCAAATATTTGGTATGTCAGATTTCTAGAGACTTTTAGAGGTACGTTGAGGTTGTCTCAAGAAGAATATGTCAAGAGGTGCTACAACGGTTCAACATGGTTGATGCCAAACTCAGCACTCTCCTTCTTTCATGGGATGTCATATTAAGCAAGGAAGATTGCCTTAAGAAAAAGGAAGAAAAGGAAGGACGGCTACTTTTCCTTATTCTTTGGTCGTTGGTAGCATGATGTATGTATGGTATGCACAAGACCAGACATTGCACAAGCTGTAAGAGTTGTGGGTAGATTTATTTCAAATCCGAGTTTGTAGCATTCGGAAATGTTGAAATGGCTCTCAAGGTGTAGATACCTAAATTGTCCCTAGCCCAAGACGGCGATGATAAGACAACCCTTGCAACACACAAGCTGAATTGAGAAAAAACTAGGCCCCTACAGACCCTAAAACGGCAAGTTTTCACTACACCGGGCATGTTTATGTACACAAAACACCCTTAAAGTAAGTTTTAATTTCAAAATAATTTTTAACTTATCTTTAAAAATTCTAGATTTTTACGAAATTTTCCGAAATTTTAAGATTTTTGTCAATTTTCGAAAATTTAAACAATTTAATTAATGTTGCTATAAATAATTAAATTTTGAAAGCATTCCACAATTCATGAAATTTTAATACAACATGTTATTTTTTACAAGAAACTTTATGCATATTTGTTCATAATTTTGGAGTTGTGGAAAATTCGTTATGAATTTCCTAATCAAAAACGCGCACCCGAGCGAAACGGCTCATTCGGGAGCTTCGGGCCGCACCTGAGCGTGGGTCCCACACGAATATCCCACCAAATCAATCAGGGATTTTGTGTTAAAATATCTGCAATCAAACGTGAAGTTCACAATCATCGTATTTGTTTATGGTTTCTAGTATTAATAATTAGGGTTCCATCTTCTGATTTGGAGAGCAGGAATACCATGCTAAAAGAGGGGGCACCGTAGAGAATATATCGCCCACAGTTGGCGAGAGAGTGAGGGGTATAGGTATCTGTCGTCCGCCAAAGAATGCCTACCTCACCCATACCTGTGGCGTTGGCTAGATTACAGTCCCAGTATTCGTTGCTCTCTCTAATTGCTTGATTGCTGCATATCACTGTATAAGAATTAACAAGAATCGACACCATAAAATATCACGTATCTCGACTTCATACACTGTATGCACTATGGCTTATGACATATGTCTTCAGGCAACTCAGTAAAATTGCTCAGGGCAATTGAGTTTAGGGGGATTATTCTTGCTCGAGTGCGGATCCCTCACCGGCTCAGGTGCTGCTCCCCTCTGACTCAATCATCCTCTCTCGCTTAATAAACTCTATGATCATTCTCTTTCGTCTCACAATATTCAGAGAGGACTTCATTCTACCAGACATTCTGTGTTTGGCAGCATTCGCTGTATATATCTACATAGTATAAAAATTCAGGAAACATAATATCGAAATATCACATACAATCCAATAATACTCAACGACTAGTCATAATATGCTCATTACATTGATTGGTGTTTCAAAGACTTTGTTAATATTAGGAGTTTATGATTCAGCGGTTGCTTCAATGGCTTATCAAGGGTTCTACTGAATTTATCAAATAGTACAATGAGAGATCATGTTGATAAAAGTGGACAAGAAGTACTCGCATTAACTCAGATCTCTAGCTATAATGGGCTAGATAAGTGTGGAGCAGACGATTATGGTTAGATTAAATTGCGGTCTCTTAAGCAACCAAAGAGACAGTTATGTGAACCGCGGTCTCTTAACTACAACATAGAGACCGTGTCTGACGCACAAAACGGTCTCTTTGGTGTAATTGTTTCTAAAAAGATATGATGTTGCTGTAATTGAATTTGTCAGACATGACACATGGCATCCTCTTAAATAGTATATGTCTGGTAGAAGAAAATCTTCGAGGTTAAATATAACATAGAGTAATCGTAGTTCTTTAGAGTAATGGATATAGTTTTAAACATTAATTATATTATTGAAATTGTATAATAAGGCAGCTACTTTTACAACTTTGCAGGTAAGGGTAGGTGCTCATTTCTTTGCATGTACTACATTTAGGAAATACCTGAGACATTGCCAGGATGCGCTCAATAATGGATTGTAAAATCTCGTGAGCTGGTGTAATTTATATAAAGTAAAATTCTTGTCGTATTACACTTTATTTGTGCCTCTGAGAGTTGTGTCATAATGATATATAACATACAATATCTCAAAAACCTATTAGTGTATTATGAGCAAAAGGGGTCCAGACAATAAAAGCATTCCGTGATTCTCTCTTTGCTTGTGGGGACTTCTCTACGCAGCATCACTATCACTAAGTATCCATGTGGTAGGTCATAACTCAACATATAACGCTTTGTCTGTAAGAGATCTATATACATATAAACTATATTTATGTCCTGATAAACAAGTCATTACAATAAGTTCGATTCTTAGAATAATTAAGAATAACATTACACCCACTCACACTCATTATACAAGCTCTTGGCGTGTCCGCTGGGTCACGATGATCATCTGAGGGCATACCATTAAACACAACTATTAGCTTGCGGACAAGAAACAGATGTACACCATAATGTACAGGAACAATATATAAAAAATAATAAACAGAAAGCACGTAAGCACTTACAATATTACGATTAAAACTTGCACATTTATAATTACGAAAGGACAAATTTCGCATTAACTTGTATGTACATAATTATATCATTCAACAGGACAATCTGAATAGGAAAAGAGAGTTGGAAAACGCATGGAGTGTTAAAAATCTGCTGTGCGATAAAACACCAAGGATTGAGAAAGACAACGAGTTGGTCAAGCCGAAAGTGATCATTGACAGTATAGTCTCGTAATTCGTATGAGAAGACAACATCAAAAACGAATACAACCATACTCTAAAAATTTCTAGTAAAACACGATAATATGCGCAATGTGGAAACCAATATGTAAAATGCACATATTAAAAAGAGGAGACACATCATCCTACAAATTCTTTATGGGGCTATTCTTAAATGTGGGAAATACAAAAATTGAAAATTATCCATAGAGAAAGTAGAATGTTGAATACACTACACAATGAAGGGGAATATAACAGTGCCTTGATAATACGAATCTCATGTAAGCTCTCGGAGAATAACCACGATACGATTATAGTCTGGATATCGTGCGATACCATTATAGACAGCAAGTGTAAGAAATTACACATTAAAGCACATATACCGCTCTTCATCAACTTTTCATAAGTAAATAACAAAAACTAGACAAAGAGATACACAAGAGTAAACTGATAAGGTTCTACATAGAGGTGTATCTCTTCGGATTATGAGCTTAAATACCTTTAAATTACTTTGGGAGGATGTGTACTCAACTCAAGAAAATGTTCTTTCTGTCATCTTAGTAAACGTATTGGTACAAGATAGCCATATATATTCTCTAAATAGTATATATTCGTGCTTCATAAAAACATCTAGATTAAATGTAGGCACCGAAAAAACATTGGGGGATAATCAAAACTCCTAAAATAGACCCATTATAGAATTAAATTAAAGCTGACCTTGTATCATAAGAAAGTATCTCGGTCACAAAAATTATGGGTGCAAAAACATGCTATTAAAAAATATCGGATTGAGCCTAGATGAGAAAAAACTTCTGAAATAATATATGTGAGATTCTTACAATCAAATTTCCTAGATCTTGGTTTTAGCAAGCGCAAAAAAGCTCTCAAGTGCTAAACAAAATCTATTGGATTATTATTGAAAAATAATTATAGGTTTATATGCTATGAATAAGTAACTTACGTATCTATAAATGAGCGAAAAATCTACATATTCCGTTTTATTACGGAGTGGTTTGATGAGACTCAATAGCATAAAGTTTTTTGGAATTCGAAAAAAGAGCAAAAGCGAGATAAAAGACTAAGCTGTTTGGTGATAAAATTTACCATTAATATTATTTCATCTCTGTGAGGGCTCGGAGAAGGATATATATCGTTGTCCTTCCTTTATTAATCTATACTTTCGGCAACTCTCAGATAAACCTGTAGCTCACTTGTCCAATCGATATACAAGAAGCTAGGGCTAGAACATAAGAATTAAGATTATTCTTGTAGCCGCTAAATGCCTATTGATGAAATATATTTCTGTAGAATTTGATACGAGACAATTATTTTTTAGTCTCTATTGGATTATCGTGAAGCACTTTAATAGTGAACAATTGAAAAAATAGAAATTGATGTTAAGAACAAATTAGTTAGAATATAGAAAAAATATTTTATATTCTAAAGAGATAGAATAGCTGTAGGAAGTGTGGGAAATTCGAAAAAAAGATCAAGAGATAAGTCTTAAGGAGGAGATGATATGGAGAAAGGAGAAGATGTGATGTAGGAAAAGAGCGCAATTATGAACAATTCTAAAGTGAAAATGTCAGAGTTTGGCTAATGATCACTAAATGACGACTAAAAATAGTAAAAATTAATATAAAAAATAGTAAACCAGATTTGCTTAACGGTCTACGACTATAGGGAAGCTATCGAATCGGGTGGCATTAAATTAGGATTTATGTGGATAAGTCTTAATACAGTAGATATATATATGATATATCAGAACTTGTATGCCCAAATGAGCTACGCCGTATTGTTAAAATTGTGCATTAGATCACGTTATGATAAACTATCCGGTACTCAAAATCTATAAATATTCAGAGAAATGAATAACACGTACATGTATATGCCTGGGCATATATGCTATTCAAGTTATAGGGGAGCACAGCACTTTTTGGTGTTTCTTACCAGATACTCATCCCTATCACGTGGGGCTACATGCCCAGAGTAGAGTCTATTGTCGTTCGTACTAAAGAGAACCGAGTCAAGTTATTTCAGATTTGATGGAGGACAGAGTGACCTAGCTTCAAGTATCTTTTCAACTTAAGCGATATCAATAGCGGATGGAAGATTAAATATTCATATCTTTCTGTTGTGTCTCTAAAGGGTTGAGCTTCTGACTATAAATAACTACAGAGTTTTTCGTTTTCCTCGAAGTACGCTCGGTTCTTATATTGGCCGGTTCGTGACCACATATTTCTTGTTGTTGATCGTCGTATCGAACAGCGCCGTGTCTAGACAAAGAGCTCGCTTATGGAGTTCTCTGAGGGGCCCGATATCATTTGCGCTGCTCACCATTATGTGGGCTGTTATGCCTTGTTGGCTTGTTTCTTTTGAGATTTGATGAGCCGAAATTGTGGTGCGAACTGCATGAAGTCTCATTCAGTGGTAGCCGGCGAATAAAGATACGTCAATGGGCTTTCCTCGGTAGCATTGAAACACCCTAGACCGGCGGCGGGATGTGAGGGGGGGTTGTGTGTGGAGGATGCGTGTCTGGTAGGCTCGATAAACCTCTGGACATATCTCTCTTCGGCACTAGGCATAAGCCTTGGGGCCGGAATTGCACTTGTATCATAATGTGAACTTGTCCCTCCCTCTCATGCTACAAAACGATTTTTAGTCACACTTTCGAGCTATCAGATTCATGGCCTTCAAGCAAGCTAAGTCCTTTAAGGGCGCTACGAATGCTGTTGCGTTTAATGTGAAAATCTCTTCATTCGGATTGAGGCCATAAGAGCTTCCTCACGAATAAAATCGTTTGTTCCCTCCCTTCGGACAGACATTCCCTCAAACTAAAGTAAGGGGCAAATTGATTCGGTATAGACGAAATTCTCTCTACCTCTTCGGGTAATAATTAACGCACGTCTACCTGGATAATCACTTACAGCCAACCGAACTCATAAACGGCCATCACTCACACTATGCAAAAGCAAGAATTCATATCTGAGGGGCAGACACAAATAGATCGTCTGGAGTTCACAACATCTCATCATTGGCTTACTCCCCAATAAACGCAAGAGGGAACACGGCTCTAAATTGTTATATTCATCGTCGGCGCAAGATATTTTTGCGTTTGCGGAAAGGTACTATTACTAGGTGAATTGATTCAGTCTCGAAATATTGTTTTTCCATCGTACGTTTCAAAGACTGTCGTTGTGGAGCATTATTACTTCGGAGGAAGTGTAAAAGTTGTAGGTCGATAAGTTCCACAGTCAGTATGCCCGTAATAAACGATTGTATGGTGTCAATTATGTAAGGTTGCATGTAATTCATCCGTCGCGTGAAGCCATGCACATTATAAACACTCCTGGAACGTTTTCCTCACTTTAGTAAGGGTCATTCGTAATAGGCTCACATCAAAAGGAAACGGGGTGTTTCTAGGCTATGTGCATTTTCTATTGTGTTCAGATCGCACGTTCTTAGTGATAAGAGATGTGCGTATAGCTGATCACTGGATGTAGATGTAAGAACATAATAGAAAAGTAAAAGTGTGTGTAAAAGAAGATACAAGTTACACGGGGGGTCTTCTGGCG
The DNA here is from genome assembly GCA_008642245.1 of Bassia scoparia. Classification (NCBI taxonomy): domain Eukaryota; kingdom Viridiplantae; phylum Streptophyta; class Magnoliopsida; order Caryophyllales; family Amaranthaceae; genus Bassia; species Bassia scoparia. The sequence continues at coordinate 9,972 of SNQN01007768.1, read as the reverse complement.
TTAAGAATTTTGTGCTAGGGCTAGAATGCAGACTAAATGATTCTTATGTGTAAATACTCGCAAGATTACTTCTTACAGAACACGTGATGTGGCTTATTTCGAATACCTGCCCTATGACAAGACGAAGAGCTTAGCGTTGTTCCTGAGGCTTAAAGTCGGATTAATGGTTAGACCGATACTTTGGTTGGACGTTCATACTACAACGGTGGCTAGGGGAGTTGGGTTCAGACGAATGTTGAGCTCGTTGGCAAAGGGCACTTTCGTTTCCTTTGACATGCCACATTAGGGTTGGTAATTGGTGGTGATAGTACCCCCTCGTATGGACATCCGGACCGACCAGTTGAAAACATAGCAACAGACTCTAGTGCTGGACTGTTTGTTTTTCATTTTGCAATATAGGGATCATGCTAGTGTGAAAACGTGATATGTTGTTTTCTCAGTAAGGACCTTAGCTTTGCATTACTAAAAACAAATGAGTCATGTACAAATCATGTAACAAGTCTCATATAGGATTGGTCATTCCTTAGGCGTCGTAATGTCAAAATGGTTGTAACTAGAACGTTTAGGTTGTACGTCTTTTTTGCATTGCACAATTGTAAACGAGCGCAAAACTCGCGATTTGCCAAAAAAAAAATCTAAGAAAAAAAAACGAACACAAAAAAGGGGTCTGAATTAAAAAAATGAGCAAAAATTTATAATTAAAAAAGGCGAAAAACGAATTTTGCATTCTTGCATTTTCATTTTGGAGTCCAGTCTATACGCAAGGAATTCACTATTAGGCCCATGCATTGAGCTATTCAAGGAAGCAAGTCATGCACGCAGTTTTTCCAAAAATCAGTTAATACACTCTCATGCAGGATAGAGTCATCTACACGGCAACTTCGTAGGTCGGTTAAGGCTAGACTGTGAGGAACCGTCCGTCCCTATTCCTTTGCCAAAAGGATCATTCAGCACTCCAAGTCTAAGTCCTCTAATCCCTTAGACCACAAAAATGGTGAAGAACAACAACACCACCATTGCTGGAATGCGAGCACCATTGAGGCCTTGCAAAACCAGCTTGCTGTACCTTGAGCAATCCAATCACCATGGTTACCTAAAAGACCTCGAAAAGATGGTCCTGAAGGCAACCAATAAGATACCTACTTTGAAGTACCTGAACTCAAGGATATCTCTACAAAAATCCCCGAGAGGTTTTCTGCATAGATTTGCCAAGGTTCAAACTGACTGATGACCCTAGCTTCATCTTAAGGATTTAGGGCACCATGGCTATCAAAGGATCGTGCTGCTCTTTTCTCTAAGGTGTTCCCATGTCACTCAAACCTGTTTGCGAAAAGTGGTCTTCTCTCTCCCCGATAAGGATGTAGCTACTTGCGAAGACATCACTCAAGCGTTCATGACGCGCTACCAAAGCAACATTCTAAGTCTCCTCATTAAAGGAAATAGAATCCTTAACAAGGAAATAATGAGGGCTTTACCACTTACCTTTCACGAGGAAGGAAACAGTAGCCCAAATGGTCAATCTCCTAGGAAAAAGAGATGGTGAAAATCACTTCATCGAAATCTCTAACCTGAGTATCACACCATGTTCGGTATTTAGGCTTGGAATCATTTGACAAGGTATACGACATTGGTGTTGAGATTGAAGATGACCTGATCAAAAGAAGCAAAAAAAAAGTGGGGAGGCTAGAAAGGAACAACACACCCGACCACCAAAGGAAGTGTCAAAAATCGGCGCTATTGAGAAGATCGAGCAATCACTGGCACAAAACCATCAATACACGTCCACTTGGCATGACATACCTCCAGCATTCGACCGGCCTAAATGGAGCGAGGGATGGTCAAGCTAATCGGTCCCACTTCGACACACTAGTGAGACGAAGGGCTAAATGATGGGATGCTACAGTATTGCAAATACCATAGAGGCAATGGCCACACAACCGAAGAATGCTACAACACTCCAAGACTTGTTCAAGACATGATTGATGATGGTCGTCTTTCCCATTCCTCCAGGAGGTAGATATCCGAACCTATGAAGCAAAGCAGTTACCTTATAGCACCCCTTAGTTCACACAAAAAAGGCAACATGAGTGCAAGTGTTAATAAAGTTTGAAGCATAGGTTTAGTCGGAGAAGTCCCTCCACCTAGACATTAATTTTCCCTTTTCTTTCCTTTTGTCGAGTCCTTTTATCAATTAGGAATAAGAGTCTTCTAATCACCTTAGCCTTCCACATTAATACAATTTCATTTTTTAGCTTTTCATGTGCTTCGACTTCGATGATGAAATGCTAATCAACACATGACCTCACAAGAACAAAAAAAAAAAGAAAAATGAAAAACAAAACATGAATAAATTGGACATGCTCGAGAGGCCTTCCTTTATAGGTCCACAAAAATATCCTTCTCCCTCCATCACCCTATCACAAATACAAATCAAAGCAAAATCCCTTGCAACCCCCTTTGAGCTTTTATACACAAAGACAAAAGAAGCCGACGTTTATTCTTCACACCCTATATCTGCCTACCCTCGATAGTGCAAAGAGGCACGAAGCAAGTCAAAACACAAGTTGAAACCAAACGACAAGATGTGGTTTAGAAAAAATACAAAAGGAAGAAAAAATTTCAATAGAAAAACCTTCAACAATAAAGAGTGATAAGTCTAGCCCAATTTCACACATTGAAAGTCCCACAATGAAACTCAAAGCAAACATACATTTGCCAGCAAGTTTGCCAAAAGCCTAACACCCCACACCAAGCCTACATTACAACCTAAAAAGTCGTCTGCAAATGAGCATTGTCCTAGCCTGCTAGGCCGATTCCACACAAGGTTTCATCCTAGGCAAAATGAGCATCACTTGCACACACGACCTCAGAACTAGGATCGGTCTATTCCACTTGATAACGTAGGAGCCTCTTCCCGTGGTTCGACCAAATTAATAAAAAACAAAGAGGGCATTTTCATCAACGTGTTGGTTTGATTTTTCTAGAAGTTTGAAGCACAACTTCTCTTTAGTTTAGAACTTGACATAGGCTTGAGTTTGAACCTGCATCACTTAGCCAACCACATCAATCCCATCATCATGTCACCCATAGTCACAAAATTGAGTCTTTTTGTTTTGTAAATCCRTAGCCTTTCTTTCTACAACCCTTTAGGACCCTCTTACTCATCCTAATGCAATCATGTAGTCAGACTCTTGCTCATGTAGTCAAAATTGCACATCAACCAGCTCCAACAAGCTCAGGGGGRTTTGCCTTAATAGTGTCATATCTAAACATAAACTCTATTTCTCAAAGTGTAGAGGSCTTGCATCAACAAATAAGCCCTCATTACTTGTTGCTTTCCCYAAGGAGCAGAAAAACTCAAGTTCTTGACTTAAGTGGTCACAACCAAATTTAGAAGCAGTAAACATGGCCCATCAATGGTAAGTCCAACAAGGTTGGGGGCTTGCAGCATCATTATAGTCTCCACAAATGCGATTGACTCTACAGGGCAAGGTTAAAGTTCATTGAGGGCTTTACATTGGCATAAGGGTCGTCATTCCTGACTTAAGTGTACATCATCGTTACATGGCAAGCCTGAAGCAAATAACTACTTGTGCCCTACAAGTATTGCAATAATCTTTACACCTACACTCAGAGTCATTAGGGGCTTACAATAAAAGAAGCAAGCTCCTTACATTTGAAGCACYTTTAACTTCAACAAATTAAGTACCATGTGCACTTCCTATGTTCACCACCATGCTCAACCAATGCCATGCTCTCCAACAAGCAACAAACTTAAGTTCAAGACATGGATCAGCATCCACTACTAAATGAAATATTAAAGGAACTCATAAAAATTGAAAAGATGAAAACGCATGGAGAAAAGGAAGAAAAGATCCAGAAAGTAAGAAACTGTAATGAAGAAAAAATCAAATATTAAAACGACAAATTAGGAAAAAAATAAAAATATTAAAGGAGGAAATATTCAATTTTATGGGCTATTTAGGGGAAAAAATGAAAAATCCAGAAAGTGAAGGAAACTACAATGAAGGAAATAACCCAGATCGATCAGTAAGTGGAGAAAATCGATTTTTGGGCTAATACGCATGAAACCTTAAAGCAATATCGGTCTATTCAAGTAAAAACAATGAAAACAAAGAAATTAAAGATGTGAGTTTTGGATTTGAGTATTTATGGGATTTCACGAAATGACAAAAACGAAATACCATAATTAGATTCAAAACTCAGAAACCGAAAAACAAAACCCAAAAAAACAATTAGAATAAAACGCTTGAAAATGAAAATCCGGAAAAATTGCAAAAACATAAAAGATAAAGTAGAAAACTATTAGATCTATAAAATTTTAAGTTTGGCGAAACACGAATCTTTTTTGAAAAATGAGTTTGCTTGAAAAGTACTAAGATCTATAAAAATTTTTTTTGAAACTTATCAAATTTTTTGGAAATTCGACAAAAAAAAGAAAGGAAAATACGTTAGGAAATACAAAATTACTGGTGGAAAATTCCTCTAATCCGCCAAGGTTGCCAAAATCGAGCAGCAAATAAATGAAATCTGAGCCGCAAATGAATGTATTTGATTGGAACGAAATTATTTAAGCTATAAAATCAGCACCAAAGGACTTCAAAGAATGATGAAAAAAATGAAATTTACTAAAGAATGAGGTGAAGGATTGAAGAAGCTAAGTCTATGGGATTGGAGGAGAGAGGATAAGAGAAAAGAAGTGAATGTTCAAGAATATAAATGAAGATGCTAAGTCTAGGTATATGAGTGTAGATAGATAGGAGTGTTTCCGGTAGATAATAAATAAAAGACCACAGGATGTATTTAAACATTTGTAAAATGGGACCACTCACATAAAAAAAAAACTAATAAGCTGGGTGAGAACCGGTTTTATTATGTCACGGTCTTTAATATTCTCTATAGAGACCGATTTAAATGGATAACGGTTTTTTAACTTAGAAACGGTGGAAAGTAATTCAAGCCGGTCTCTTAAAAGTGGTCATTTATCTGATTTTCGAAGTAGTGGTTCTTAGGGGTATCGAATATCCGTTTCGATCGAAGCGCCGTGGTTACAAGGTAGTTGAGGCCATGTTCAATTTTGTTTGTTGTTGTCTTTTGACAATGGCTTGCAAATGACCGAGTGAAGGCCCCTAGACGCTTGGGGGGGGGGGGGGGGGTGCTGTGCATGCTTCGCCCTTACTTGTCCTAATCAAACTTTGTCCACTTACAAGACATGGAGTCCTTCGCTTGCTTTATGCAATTATAGAGCACGGCTTAAAAACAGGTTCCAGCTTCCCAAAAGAAGTTCGTGGCGCTTCCTCTACCGTTTCGAGTATAAACAAAACTCTAGGCACTACTCACCTATCAAAAAGCAAGAATTCAATTTAGAAACAAATCGAGTATAACTATGTACCCCAACGCAGAGGGACCGATGTACAGTTTTTTGGCGACTTCCTAGGAATTCATAGTTAATTATCTTTAAAGATGTGTGGACAATACTCGAAATGGTCAAGCGAATCCAGCGTTTAAAGATGGCATTGGTGTTTAGGCATCCTGCACTTAAACACGGAACTTAGGTGCGTTGCACAAAAGTTTCCATTTTCTAGGCATCAACGTCTCATATAGTGTGTTCTACACTTAGAGAATCAGACGGGGGGGCTCGCTTAAGATTGGCGTTGGTGCACTACTTATTGTAACCAATCTTAAGCTTGATGCTATCCCACTATGACGCGCGGCTGCGTGTCCCTACAAGTCGTAAGGTTTAGACCTCTTTTGATCATCAAGGGCTGGATGTGTTATAGGATTGTTTTGAGCTAGTCATGGGACTCTGGACATCCGGATCCGACAGTTCGAATAACATTAAGAAAAGACTTAGTGGCTGGACTGTTTTTTTCGATTTTGCATATAGGGATCATGCTAGTGTGAAAACGTGAATATGTGTTTTTTAATCTAGCTAAGGAACTTAGCTTTGCATACTAAAACAAATAGTCATGTACAAATCATGTAAACAGTCTCATATGCGTTGCGTCATTCCTTAGGCGTCGTAATGTCAAAATGGTTGTAACTAGAACGTTTAGGTGTACGCTTTTTGGCATTGACAATTGTAAACTGACGCCAAACTCTGCGGATTTGCCAAAAAAAAATTAAAAAAAAAAAATCGAACACAAAAAAGGGGGTTGATATAAAAAAATGAGCAAAAAATTTATATAATAAAGAGGCACAAACGAATTTTGGCATTCTTAGCATTTTCATTTTGGAGTCAGTCTATCGCAGGAATGATCAATATTGAGGCTGCATTGAGTCTATTTCAAGGACAAGTCATGGCACAGTTTTTCCAAAAATGAGTCTAATACACTCTCATAGCAGGATAGAGTCATCTACCGGCAATTGTAGGGTCGGTAATGGCTAGCTCGTGAGGAACTAGTTCGGTCCCTATTCTTTGCCCAAAGGATCATTCAGCACTCCAAGTCTAATTCTCTAATCCCTTAGGACCACAATTGGTGAAGACAACAACATACCATTGCTAGGAACGCGAGCACCTTGAGCCTTGCAAACCCAGCTTGTCTGTACTTGAGCAATCCAAATCATCATGGTTACCTAAAAGACCTCGAAAATGGTCTGAAGGCAACCAATAAGAATACCTACTTTGAAGTACTGAAACTCAAGGATACTCTAACAAAAATCCCCGAGAGGTTTTTCTGGCATATGATTTGCCAAGGTTCAAACTGACTGATGACACCTAGCTTCATCTTAAAGGAGCTTAAGGGCCACGCATGGCTATCAAGGGTCGATGCTGCTCTTTTCTCAAGGTGTTCCCATGTCATCAAGACTGTTGCGAAAAGTGGTTCTTCTCTCTCCCCGATAAGGATGAGCTACTTGCGAAGACATACTCACGTTCATTGACGCGCTACCAAAGCAACAATTCAAGTCCTTCACCTCATTAAAGGAATAGAAATCCTTACACAGGAATAATTGAGGGCTTTACCACTTACTTTCACGATGGACAGGAAACAGTAGCCCAAATGGCAATCTCCTGAGGAAAAGAGATGGTGAAAATCTTCATCGACAATCTCTAGCCTGAGTATCACACCAAGTTCGGTATTTAGGCTTGGAATCATTTGACAGGTTACGAATTGGTGGTTGAGATTGAGATGACCTGATCAAAGAAGCCAAAAAAGTGGGGAGGGCCTACGAAGGAACAAAACCTAGACCACACAACCGCACCAAGAGGAAGTGTCAAAATCGGCGCTATTGAGAATCGAGCATCACACGGCTCAAACAATCAATACACTCCACTTGGCATGAATACTCAGGCATCGACGCTAAAATGGGCGAGGGATGGTCAAGCTAATCGGTCCACTTCCGAACACTAGTGAAAGAAGGGCTAAAATGATGGGATGCTAACAAGTAGTTGCAAATACCTAAGAGGCACATCGGCCACACAACCGACAAGAAATGCTACAACTCCAAGATTGTTGCAAGACATTGATTGTGACTCGGTTCGTCTTCCACTTCCTCCAGGAGGTAGATATCCGAACTATGAAGCAAGCAGTTACCTATAGCCACCTAGTTCACTAAAAAAAGGCAACATGGCAAGTGTTAATAAAAGTCTTGAAGCTAGGTTAGGGTCGGAGAGGTCTCCAACTAGAACATTATATTTCCCTTTTCTTTCCTTTTGTCGAGCTTTTCAATAGGAATAAGAGTCTTCTAATCACTAGCTCTCCAATTAATAAATTTCAATTCTTTAGCTTTTCATGTGCTTCGACTATCGATGATGAAATGCTAATCAACACATGACTCACAAGAACAAAAAAAAGAAAAATAAAAACAAACATGAATAACTTCGGACATGCCGAGAGGCCTTCCTTTTATAGGTCACAAAAAATCTTCTCCCTCCATGCACCCTATGACAAATACAAATCAAGCAAAATCCCTTGCAACCCCCTTTGGAGCCTTTTTATACACAAAGACAAAGAAGCGATTTCTTTCACACCTATATCTGCCTACCTCATAGTGCAAAGAGGCACGAAGCAATCAAAACAAAGTTGAAACCAAGACAAGATGTGGTTTGAAATACAAAAGGAAGAAAAAAATTCAATAGAAAACTTCAACAATAAAGGTGATAAGTCTAGCCCAATTCACACATTGCCAAAGCCCCACAATGAAACTAAAGCCAAACATATGAGAAGTTTGCCAAAAGCTCACACACACAAGCCTACATTACAATGTAAAAGTCCGTCTGCAAATGAGCATTGTCCTAGCTAGCTAGGCCGTTCCCAACAAGGTTTCAATCCTAGGCCAAAATGAGGCATCACTTGCACACACGCTCACGAACTAGGTGGTCTGATTCCACTTGGATAACGTAGGTAGCCTCATTCCCCAGTGGTTTCGACGTTATGAATTTCCTAATCAAAAACGCGCACCCGAGCGAAACGGCTCATTTCGGGAGCTTCGGGGCCGCACCTGAGCGTGGGTCCCACACGAATATCCCCCCAAATCAATCAGGGATTTTGTGTTAAAATATCGCAATCAAATAAAATCAAATCATATTTTATTCTGATTTTATTCTTATACGTATAAGCTAAAAGAGGCAKGGAAAATGAGCAAAGAGGGGAAGGGATCTTGGGCGCAATAGCACCCAACTGGGCGTAATTACGCCCAGTATCCTTGCTCTCCAAGCTTGATTTGCCTATAAATACAAGCACCCACGACTCACTTCACACAGACACACTTCATATGCTCGGCTTATGCCCGATTTCCCACTCTCTCTCTCTCTCTCTCTCTCTCTCTAAAAACTCTATGATATACTCTTTCTCACATTCAAATTCACACAACTTGTTTTGCAATTCTTAAACACAATTAAACACATTTCAAAATACAAATTCACATTCATTCATACATTCATTTGGGTTCAAAGATTCTTTAGGGTTTGATTCGGGTTCTTCAAAGGCTACAAGGGTTCACTACTACAAAAAAGTCCAAAGAGACCAGTTAAAAATGGGGCAAAGAGACCGCATTACAACCGATCTCTAGCTCATAGGGCTCTTAGGTGAAGAGARAGGTTAGTAATTGCGGTCTCTTAAAGCAACCAAAGAGACAGMTTATGTGAAAACCGYTCTCTTAAACTACAACATAAGAGACCGTGTCTGACGCAAAACCGGTCTCTTTGGTGTATCAAAGAGACCGGTTCTTGTGTCAGATGCGATCTCTTTGATAGCCTTAGAGACCGATTTTAAATAACGAGTCTCTTATGTTTTACATATAATTAATAAAAAGCAGACTGTTACATTGCAGGAGTACTATCCAATACACTGGAATTGAAATTGACAAGCTCCAATATTATTATTGTATTGAAAAAATAAAAATTTCAATACACTTTATTTTCTCGTAATGTGTCAAAGATTAACATACAAATAAAAACAATATATTAAAATCCAGAAATTAAAGTCTTCATTCTCTTCTTTATGTGATCTCCAACATCTTCTAAGATCCATGGGTATGCCAAAATCAATTAAGTGCCTAATATCAACATATTAAACAATATATTAGTACTTCAATAATAGTTCAAGTTAAGTAAAATACACTCCTACCAACACTTCGTCGCGTCACGATACTAGGTTAACTTTGAGTACCTAATGTCAACAATATTAAAAAAAATAAACAGAAAACGAAGAACACAATAAACGAAAAATGAATTAAAGAAAAAATGATTAATGACAAATATAAAGAACTCATAAAAATTAAAAAGATAAAACCATGAGAGAAAAAGGTAAGAAAGATCCAGAAATAGGAAACTGTATGAAGAAAAATCCAAATATATTAAAAACGACAATTAGGGAAAAACAATGAAATAAAAAAAGAAATATTCATTTTATGGCTATTTTAGGGGAAAAATGAAAATCCAAAAGGAAGGAACTACATGAGGAATAACCAGATTCGATCAGTAAGTGCGAAAACGATTTTATGGGCTAA
>SNQN01007767.1:0-31960 GCA_008642245.1 Bassia scoparia | reverse complement strand
ACATCATCATCATCATCATCATCCCCAGTAATCTAATATATATTATTGCTTCCTTGGTTTGGCATCAAAGCACCGTATTGTCGGGTGTTTGGAATTGAGAATAAGACAAATTTRGGGCATTGAATTGCTAAGTGTTTGGAGTATCAGCACCAAGATTAACGGAGTACGGAGGTGGGTTAGAATGCAACCACTGCATGTACGATTGGTATTCTTGAAATGAGTTGAAAGTTGGATAATTTTGGAAATTTCCTCGGTTGAAAGGACAATTATTCATTATGTTTTTTGTGATTTGTAAAGAAATAAAAATGAATTTCAAAGGTAATATGAAGTGAAAGCGATTTTCTTATATTCCAAAATATCTAGAGAAAATTTTAGAAGYTTTTGAGAATTTTTATCGACTTTTGGCAGTTTATTAAGAATTAAAACAACTTTTGARAATAAAACTAAGGTGTTGAGACTTGAGAGGAAGAAATGTAGTTGTGAAGAAAAATATATCAATATGAGTGTCTATTTATAGATCTCGAAAAGTTAGAAATTTTGATATTTTTAAATATTTTTTACAATTGCGAAATAGGAAAAAAAGAATTTCAATCAATGTGTTAAATAACCCAGCAACAGACGCATGGCGGCATAAAAGTGGGCTGCGTCATCCTGCTCCTGTCAGCGCCCTTCTTTTTTTTTTTTGTCATATGACACGCCAAAATGGCGCCGTTTTGTCTTTACCAAAAATAAAACGCGTTGTTTTGTGCTAATTTCAACGAAAAAAGGAAATTTGACACACAAGCGCGGGGCCTACTCCTTTCACTCCTTCACCAAACTCTTCATTCCACGAAGAGTTGGATGACTCTTTCACTTCATGACATTTTTTGTCACTTCATTTTCAAATTGTAGCATGAAGACACAATTTGTCTTTCATTTTTTGACCCAAAAAAAAAACAATGATGGAGTTGCTTTTAGAGCATCAACATTCATGGAGCTCCCCATTTGTCTCTCTTTTCACCTCATTAGTCCACATCATTTTCCACTAACTCCATTTGTGAATCTTTCCATCATACAATTTCATACTCACATTCATGGGGTTCCCCATTTACTTTCTCTCTCCTATTTTTCATATCCCACCACATTTTTCCCCTTCAAATTTACTTTATTTTTAATTGCAATTGACCCACATCTATTTTTTTTWWAWAAAATGGATTTTTCTAAGGTATACCCTTGGAGTATTGCATTTTTTAAAGGCTATCTATGCTTTTCAAAACATCCAAGGGATACCCCTGAGCTTACAGTGATTTATTCGCTATACCCTCTCCCCTAACATAACGACTAACCATGATTAACTTTAAAAATAAAAAAAATAAAAAAAACCCAAAACACCCTCCTTTTTTCACCTGTCTCACAACCACCCACCACCACCAAGCAACAACCAAACACCACCACCACTAAATTCAATGAACTCCGGTCACCACCGCCATCAATCCGTCGCCAACAACTCCAGTCACCACCGCCATCAATCTCCCATCAATCCAAAAACAATTTATCTACAAACCCCCAAATYGATTTCTCTTAAAATAGCTAAAGTGGGAGTTTTGATTCTAATGTGAAGTGGCGTGAATTGGTGGTGTCAAATGTGAATTGGTGTGYGAATTTGTGGTGTTGGGTTCCAATTGGTGGTGCGACACAAGAGTTGGTGCGAGTTGTTGTGGAGATGCGAGGTGTGAAATTGTGATGCGTGAATTGGTGTGAGGTGGTGCGAGTTGTTGTGGGGTGTGAATTTGTCGTGCGAAATGATGGTGGTGTGAATCGGAATAGGTGTAGTTTGCTAGCCTTAGTTTTGTTGTCGGTGGTGTTTGGAGGGGTTAGTGGTGAGTGGGTGGTTGGGGTGGAGGTTCGTTGGAGGGGTTAGGGTCGTGGTTAAGTGTGTTAAGTAGTGTTGGTCGTGAGGATGGTGGTGGGAAGTGGATGTGAGGGAGGTGGTCCGCCGGTTGGTTGCGATTGGCGGTGGGTTTAGTGGTGAGTGGGTGGTTGTGAGGGCGGAGGGATGAGGTTTGTATTTTTTTTTAATGTTTTTTATTTTTTATTTTAAATTTAACTAAGGTTAGTGTTTTAACTTGGGGAGGATATAGCTAATAAATGAATGTAAGTTCAAGGGTATCCTTTGGAAGTTTTGAAAAGCATAGGTAGTACTTAGAAAATGCAATACCCCAAGGGTATACCTTAGAAAAACCCATAAAAAAATTAAAGAAAAGTGCCCTATATAAAAGGATGGGAAGGTTCCCTTTTGATTAACATGTACTTATTTTTTTATGAGATGGGAAGTAAACTACAATCATGGGATGTTCCACAAAATTTATGAAATGTGGAGGTTAGYTCCCATGAATGTGGATGCTCTTATGGAAGATCAAATTATTTAGGGTTTCTTAATATTTTTCATTGGTTGAAGGTTAAAGATTGAAGATTTAGGGTTTCACAATCTTGGAAAGCATTAAGGAAATTGCAAAAGTATGATAATCCAAACAACTACGCCTCAACGGACGTTATGTTGAATTAGAGTGAACTCRCATATTGTATTGCTTCGGATGAAGATTTTTATTAAGGCTATTTTAAATCAAATCTGCAATGTAACTAGTTCTAAGGTGTTTTGTATTTTTGTTGAAATTTTTGTTTTTTCATCTACTTATTGTAATTGTCTTTTGACAATTTCTTAATGAAATCCTTTTTCTTCGTATAAAAAAAAAACTACGGAGTATCAATTTACATAGTGCACAAAACTATCAAGTTAGTATTTTCCCGTGCATCCAATCAAAGCGAGGTTTAATATAACTAAGGGGGGTAAAAGTTGACACGAACATCGAACCGACCTGAAAAAAAGCGAGTTAGGTTTGAATTTTCCGACACGAACGAAAAATGGTCGACACAAAAAATATGATTAGTGTTCAGTTGTTGAAATTTTTGACACAAAACGACACGACACCGAAGGAAAGACTATGATGGTTTGTGGTATGTACTTAAGTACTTGTGTAAGTTTGTATTATTAAGTATTATGTATGGATAGCTAAAAAATTCAGGTCACAAAAGCTAAGGTTGACCCGAAAAAAACCAGGTCATATTCGGTCACTAACCCGATTTTACAATATATTTCGAAGCTAAAAAAATCAGGTCAAATGGATCATCGGTCCGACCTGAAAAAAGTCAGACCGGGTTAGGTTCGAAAACCAAACTGAAAAAAAAATCAAGTCGAGTTAGATTGAGATAATTCATACGAACACGATCGACACGACACGACCCATTTGCCGCCCTTGAATATAACTCAATCCAAGTGAGTGCACGAAACGAGTGAAACGAAACACTAATCTTGTTGGTTATCCAAGTCAGTACTTTACTAAGTTAGCGTTCGTTCCATCCAACACCGCATATTCGCGCCCAACTCTGTTCATTTACAAAAGCTTCAGGTATTTACACCTCTATTTCATTTTTCTCTTCAATTTCAGTTTATTCATACTCTCTTTTCTTTAGTATTCATGCTTGAATTCAACAATTTCGCTACTGTTATTTGATCAATTTTCGCCGCTTTTTTTTTCCTGTGTTTTACTTGCATAATTTGATCATCTTTTCCTAAAATTAAAGCTAATACTTCAATTTTTCTATTCAATCTATTTTTGGATTCGTCTTATAAGATAATTTGTTGCTTTTGATTCTCTGTTTAAAAATATGTCATTATGCAATATTTGCTGTTAATGTTACAGTATTAATTTTGGGTATTCAGAGGTAATACTGTACTATTTGTTGTTTGTTTCGGTAATTGATTGTGGAATTTCATTATTTTTCGTTATTTTGCGTGTTCTCATATAGTCATATCACTAATGAAATGGAGTTGTCAGATTTGGCGTACAACTCAGGTTGAATCATACTAGTTMCAATCTTTGTCGTTCAATATAATTGTTATTCATACGGGGTCGTGTCTTTTTTTTGCAAGCTCGATAATGTAATGTTTTCGATTTGAGATATGAATAACTCTATCATACCCATTACGCGAATCTCAAAACTCAAGGTGTTATTGGATTTACTAATTTAGCTAACCTAAGCATTTTAAAAGTAATTATGATTACTATGAGCAAGTTCGACATGGAGAGATTGTGTATTGTAGTAACCACAGTTGTGAAATGGTGTTGGTTTTGTTTTTTTTTTTTTGGTCTGTTATTAGTTTGGTTCACAAATTCATAAATTGTGCTAGACTTTCGATCAATGGCTTGTGTCGTTGGCATGAGTTGTCTTAGTACTTGCTCATAGAGTCATAGATGGCAGATCACTTGGATCATCCAAGTTGGATGGTAATTAGTCTTATTCTTTTGGTTGTTTGAACAAGACACTTTTTTTAGATCTGTAGTTGTGTAGATGGAGAAGGCGACAATTTAACCAATGCTTTCTTCATTAGTCTTACATTTGGACTAATTGACCCTTCGGTGAGCTAATTTATTYTTTTGACGGGTTGTATGAGCTAATTTTATCAAAATATACATGTGAACTAAAGATTGATGGCCAATATGGATATTATCTTAAATGCATACATTTTAGTGAAAATTGGCTGCAGCAGTACTAACTATAGGTTGTATTCTGTACCGGCTACGGTCATGTTGTATTATGCACCCAAGTCCCAACCTATAGTTGTTGCTTTTGTGGACAATTTTCCCTACATTTTAACATGGTGGCTGTTATCTGATCTGTCTAAACTTTTTTTTGAATGGAAGGGAGTATTACTCAAAGGTGTAAAGAGCGAAGCTTCATATACTTGCAAACCATTAACTATTAATATGAACCAAAGAACACTTGAAGTTCAATCATAATTTACTTAGAGATAAACAAATTGATTTTGACATGAATTGAAGTTTGATTGTGAAAAGCAGAATAAAATTCTTCTTCTTCTTCTTATGTGTACAAACCCTTCAGTTTGGTTTATTTTTCTCGGACCAATGTCACAGTTCTAGATTTTTAGTGTTAAAAGTAACAGGACTCCATAAGCATGGACCCAATCCTGCATATATCATTATAGTCGGCAGTGGAGTAAAATTTTGGTGAAGAGAAAACTTTTAGCATGTCAATTCCCTACATTTGATATTAATAATAGTTTTAAATGTGTACTCTTGCAGGATCCATAAGTGGAAAAGGAAAACCAAGTAAAAATGGGATTTGTCATTGTGATTTCAGTGCCACTGCTAATATTGATCCTGATCATAGTTTTAGCTGCCGTTCTGATTCTAAGACATCGAAGGCAGCGTAGTTTGCCAGCACAATACTATGGGCCTCCTGCTCCACCATTTGCTGGTCCACCTCCACAAGGTGCTCCGCAATATGCTGGACCGCCACCTCCACAGGGAAAATGATCTCAGGGTGCTAAAGTTGAGGTACTACTTAGTACTTACAATGTTAAAGATAATAAATACTCAAAAATTGAAAATCGTTGATTCTTGATTCTATGTACTTGTATATGATTCTTGTATATTTCCTACTTAACTTTGTGTATACTGAAAGATGATTGTATTGGCCGTATGACAAAATGCTTTTGTGATTGCTGCTTTGTTTAATTTAAAATGTGTGTAAGATTTTGATGAATCTTTGAAATATAGCATTTCTGCTAATTATATTATATGTTGTTATTAATGTTGCTTCCTTGTTGTATTATGTTAACTTTTCTACCGTATCATGCTGATATAATGTTTCAGTTAGGAGGTTGTTAGCTTTGTTTGTTGTTTAGTGAGCACTATGTCTGTTAGTATTTCTACTTTCTCTTTGAGACACCCGTAAAGTGTACCAATATCATATCTTCTTTCTAAATTATTTGCTCATCTGCTACTGTGTTCATTGTATCATTGATTCATCATTGCCACCCAATCAACCAATGAATATTACCTAGGCTTAAACATGTATTCATTAGGTTACAGTTGATCATCAGAAAAGCCAATTATTGATGACTACCCTCACACTTGCTAGTTGCTACTGTCGACACTGCTTATTCTGTTATTGCAAATGCAGAAATTTGTTATCTATGTATGATAAGTGCTCAGAAATCCGTTGTTTGCACTGATTGTGGTGGTACAAATCACATATTTGGGTGAAATGTTGAATGGTGGTATGAAACGAAAGCTTCATCTGCTCCATGGGTCGGATTCCCCCCACAACCAAGGAAAATTTTAACTACTATGGATAGGAACCCATCACGTTTTAGTTGATCTTAGCTTTTATCCTTTGTCAAGAAAAAATACAAATTGTAAGTGTTGAACAGCGGTGGGGATGTGTGATATCCATCAGGGTATTGTAAGCATAAATCCACCATAAACAGCTGACAACTAAAATGGCCAAATCTCACACCCATCAGAAAGGGTATAGGTTCCTGAACTTGCTGAGGAACCAGAAACTCCCACTAAATAACCTATCACTCTGCCCCCTTCAACTCTAAACACTTCACCAGCTCAAATAGCTTCTCCGACCACCATTGCTCCTAAAATCCTTGCACCCAAGACACTTAAGTACTAAACCAGAACTGATAAACCACCATCTTGTCTGTCAGACTTCGTAACCAACAGACCAACTTACCACGTATAATAGACCCAAAGCCAGTCTTGCCTATAATACCATCGATCCATCCTTTTCTCGCTACTTAACTTTTATCATTTCATAGTCTGAACCAACTTCTTACAAGCAGGTTGTTACTTAGGCTATATTCTCAATCTGAAGATGGCTACAGTTTGTTTCATAAACATACTTCCACCCSAACCACGCTGCCCACACATCTAGCAATTCTTAAAAAGATTGATCACCTCATATTTCTTCTATCCACCACCTTTCATATGAAGGATTTGGCTCTATCAGAAATATTTTTAGGGTTAGAAATTCACCTTGGTAAGCTGAGAATAAACAGTTGTTGCTCGTTCTCCTGTAGAGACAGAATACAATTTGACTGCATATGAGGTCACCACCCTCCTTAATGAGTTGAGTCTGCTTTCTGCAAATACTCTCTACTACCATTTTACATTATGACAATACGACTGCCTTTGCTTTGCTATTGTGTGTTAACGAGCCGAGTCGAGCTTTGGATATTTTGAGCTTGGCTCGTGACGAATATCGTCGAGCTCGAGCCGAGCCTCAAGCTTTTTCGAGCCTTAAAAATCAAGTTTAAAATACATTAAAGCTGTATTGGAGTTCGAAAACTATAGCAATAATGACTTTTCAATATACTTGTATAATAGTTGATAGCTACAATTTTTWTTTTTTTTGTGGACTTATCAATAATGTACTACTGATTTATAATAATTAATCTAAATAAAAAAAATAAAAAATATTTCGAGCATGTTCGCGAGCTTTCGGCCGAGCAAGATGAGGCTCGGCTCTGATAACCATCGGCGAGCTCAGTCGCTCAACCTCGTTACAACCTTAGCTATTATTGTATACCTACAGTCCTTCATAGCAAACTAACATTGAGCTTCTGGAAAGTGGAATGCGGCTTCTTAGGGACAATTCAGTTAATTTAATTTCAGTTGATTATCAGTTTAATTTATTTGATCAACCTTTCTCAGTTTTAAGCAATTAATTTTAGTTTTATTTTTCATTTTAGTTGCAGTTCTATTTCAATTTGTTTTGTTTAGTAATAATTCAGTTTCAATTTGTTTAGCTCAGTTGCAGTTCAATTTCAATTAACTTTCGACAGTTGATTTCGGTTATTAATTTGCATCATTTCAGTTTTTGAGTTCAGTTTCAGCTCAGTTTTCAGTTAACATTTCAGTTTTCAAAATTCTAACCAAACAAAAATAAAAAAATAAAAAAAATCACCTCCACTAAACACTTCTATTTCTCACTTTTACCTCTTTTTATATATACAAACATCTCCCTCCCTCCGATTTTATATTATGTCCATTTACTTCGTATTATAACGTGAGTAAGGTCAAAAATAGGAGAGAGTGTGTAGCAGGGGAATGTATGGAGAAGTGGGGTAAATATGAAATGTGTGGTTAAAAAGTAGGAGAGAGTGTCTTAAAATGAAAGAAACAACATGAGCAGTAGAACATTAAAATCGTCCAAATGAAGAATTGCACAGAAAAATAGAAATGTCCAAATGAGAAATTCCAAATGAGAGAGTATCAATTCTATCCTTTCATCACTTCTTTAAATAGTACATATCTCTATTTCCATTAATTTTTTTAAATAATATGATGATGATAATGATAATGATAGGATGATGATATAGATCATTTTTTCCAAACAACAGTTTTTTCCCCTAATAGATAAAATGTTATTTCCGCATCTTAACTATATACTAAAACAGAATGATGATGAGCAATGATGACATCATCTGTCCTTTCAATCTCACACCGCAAATGATGTCAGCAGCTCATTAATTTATTTTTGAAAAAAACTTCAATTAAATTAAATAAACTATTACATTTAAATTTAAACAACTTACAATTTTTTTAAAAAAACACTTAAATATCATTTTATTTATTTATTTATTTTTAAAAAAAGTCTTCTAGAAACTACTTATGCACGTAACATTTCAAACAATTTTTTTATATACGGTACTAAACATGGATTAAACAAATAATACTACGGAGTACATTAAAAATTAAATCAATTAGATTTTTAATTTAATACATTTCATTATTAAAAAACTTCTAGAGTAACAAATCCTACATTCATGTAACATTTTACACAAAATTATATATACTAAATTTTTGATTTAAATAAAATCTACATTAAAAAAAAAATTTGAAATTTAAAATGTAAATATATTTCATTATTAAATTACAAAATCTTCTACGTAAAAATTCATATCTATTATATATAATCATATATACTAAAATAGAAAGAAGTTCATCGCATTGATTAACATCCTATCATATGTGTCAAACTCACATCGAATATTTTGTTCACCAGAAAAAAAACAACAAATTTAAAATACAAAATATCTACATACCAATTTAAATTTTAAAAAAGTCTTAAAGTAAATTATTAAATTATCTACACCGAATTTAAATACAGTACAAAATCAAATAAGAAACACTTAATTTAGAAAACACTAAAATTAAATTACTTATTCTTTTCCGTAAATCATAAAAAAGACTCTTAATTTAAATTATAGTACTCGTACAATTATCTACATCATTGCTAAATTTAAATACAAATTAAAATTTAAAATCACTTAAATTAAAATAAAAAAAAACTAGATAGCTAAGCTACAAACTATTATTAATTAAATATATACATCATCGTTAAATTTAAATACAAATTATCTGTGGATAAATTCCCTTGAAACTACGAGATAAACTAAGAAAAATGTGTTTCCAATAACAAATTGTATTTCATTTAATTATAAAATCAATTTAAAATAGTCTTTTTAATCTACATCACATTGTCAATAATAAAAAGTCATATAAGCTAACCTAAGAAAAATGGATTTGACGTAAGCAAATACAATCTATCATTCTTCTAAGCACAATGCAGAAAAACAATTTCAAGTTATACATAGATTGAAGAGTGCAAGAACAATTACATTGAACTAGAGCTTAATCAAAGTGAGCCCGGCCGCTAGCGACCTCGGGCGATTTTCTATTTTTTGTGCGGGCTTTCTGCCATAAAAAATCACGCAATTTAATTAAAATTTTGTGGTTCGGCTCGAGAAGCCCGAAAAGCCTGCTTAAGCCCGCTTAACTTTTCGGGCTTTGGGCATAATTTTAGGGCCGAACTCAAGCCCGCCTGGCCCGGCCGATTAATGGGCCAAATTTCATATGCCAAGCCCGCCGGTCTGACCCATGAATCATCTCTATATTGACAAATAATTCTTTTGAAAAAGAACATGACAGTCAAAATAATTATACGCTTATACAAGCGACCTCGTTCGGTGTAGAAATTATTGTATGTACTGATTAATAATACGTGCACCGCGGGTTCTAAACTAGTTATAATAATAAGTATTCGAGTACAGAGTTAAGAAATTGCACGAACAATTGATTTTTTAGACAAAATTGCATTCAAGACTTTTTTTAATAATTATTTTTTTGAACCAATAAAAAACTACTCGTAATTATAAGTAAAAGAGTAGTTATAAGCTTAAGAATTTTTTTAAACAAAATTATCACTTTCTATCTTATTTTTTTTAGATAAGATAGTGTTTTTTTAAATGTATCATTATATTATGATTATATGTTATTTTTTGTTTAATTAAGATAGATTTTTTTTACTTAATGATTTAAATTTTAACGTTTTATGTTTACTTTAAATAAATAATTTTTTATCTACTCCATAACATAATTTATGAAAATACAACAATTCACCAATCATGTAGGGGCTGAAGACTATAAAAAATAATTTAGGTTGATTAAGATTTTTAATCAAATTCAACTTATTATAGCCTTTGYGATAGCAAAGTATAATAAAATCTACAAGTAATTAATATCAATTATCACCGAATAGATTTTTGATGGTCGGTGAAATTGTAACAGCAAAATCGAGTTTCTTTATTTAATAGAAATGYAAGTGGATTGGCACCATTCTCAAATAAATCCAGAASATTAATAAGAAATTCCTGGTGGGCAGGGGTTGAACAGAAAAATTCGTCCTAGGCACGGRTTGAAGATGGGAAAAGGGCAATTTTAGTTGAGGAAATATTCCTTCAATAATGCTTGAACTAAATTTGATTTAGTCGAGTTTCCAGCATTTGAACAAATTTTTTATAGCAAGTGTTTCCAATTCCATTACTGAATATTGTAAGTATGGCACATATATAGCAGCTGACAGCTTCAATAATAATAGTAATAATCCTTTTGTTATATCTAGTGGATATATAATTAATCCTGCTTTAACACTTATAAATACTCTTTAAGATTTAGTGTGTTATGCAATGCAATCTTCTTATATAAAGGGGCAATTAGCTAGAGCCTAGAGCCACACCAGAGAATTCTTGATCCATTCTCATTGCTCAGAATAATCTTGACTTCTTGAGGTATAATTAAGTATAAACCCTTGAAATTTTCTACTTATTTTATCATCTTCATTAAACTTTTATTTGTTCCCWTTTTAATTACTCGTATAGTCGTATTCATATTTCATTTTCCCAAGCTCAACCAGACCAATTGATTGGGTTAGGGAATGATCAGCTCTGCTCTAATTGGAAACAKCATMGAACTATGGAAGCTATAAATTGTGTTGGGGCCTTGGGGGAGTCCATTGGTTACTTTGTCTTGGTTCATGTCTTCAAATATGATCAACTTTTGATAGCTCTAGCTAGTATTAGTAATACTACATTTCTCGATTGCATATATATTGTTATTAAAATATTCAGAGTGAGGATTATTCAAGTAGTTAAAGTTTACCTTCCAATTTCACGAGATTCAGGGATCAATTTCATTCCCGTCCTCATGGCTCTATTATTAGCACCAAAAAAAAAAAAAAAAAAAAAACTTTGCTACGCATTTTTAGGGAAAGTTATTTGAGTAGCCTTTTATTTCTTGGTAAGAGAATGATCTTGTAATCCTAATCGGCTGTTGTTTGACTGCATCATGCATAATAGCGTGTATAACATCGTGCTTGTCTCAATTTCTAATTTTTTATTTTTTTTGTTTTTTTATCTAGCCTTAAACAAACTACGGAGTGSTTCATATGAATCTCTTGAAAAAAGAAAAAAAACTTAGAGAAAATATAATAAGTTTATTTTATGGGTAAACAATCGAAACACCAAATTTTGCAAAGTTAATACAWAGTAAAATTTATGCGTTACAAAAATGAAGTCTTGTTAGCAAACAGCGTTTGATGTATTGATGAATTTGCACTTTCAGGACTAGGATTAAGAAAGCAAATACGAAAACGAGGCAAAGATGGGGTTTGTCATTTTCATTTCACTCCCACTATTGATTCTTATCATAGTTTTAGTCATCTATTGTGTAAGAAAATCTAAAACACCTACTGCACCACCGCCAACAGCAACACCTTATCATGTTTCGCCTGCTCCGCCATACAACGGTCCACCACCTCATCAACACGGTGCCCCGGTTTAYGCCAGTCCACCACATACATATGGTGCTCCAATGAATGTCGCTCCACCGCCTCCGCATTATGGAAAATGATAACATGTTTAGCAAACGTACGTTGATGGTGTCTCATAGTGCTAATTATTTAGGTGAAGAATATTAACAAAAAAAAAAACATAAAAAGGCAAAGGTGGTCACTTGTGTGGTTAGACATTTTTGTGTATAGAATGATGTTTGTAAGATTGCATGCTTTTTGTAATTGTTCAAGTTTAATATTTGTGAAAATTTTGCAAACAATTTAAGCTGAATTTGTTGGGAAAATTTTTTGGTACACAAAATAGCAAGTCATATGATGGTCGACTAGTAGACGATGAAAGTAAGAACTTTGAAAATGTTGCTCACTAGGAAATTGGTTTTATTGTGGAATATGTCATTTGAATGTGCAAGTGTGATAGGTGTGGATGTCAACTCCTAATTTGTTCCCTTCATCCCGATTGAACGTTTTCTATATATTTTWATTTTATCCAAGATGCTCATTTGATTATGAATATCTTTAATTACRTGTTGGCAAAAATTGTATCATTTATATATATATTTAAAAATTAAATGTGATAATGACTCATTCAACATATTTATTACTCCTTCCATTCTTTAATGTTCATGACACAAGGAAATTTGGCACTATTTACAAGTTATGGGAATCTTCTAAATTGTTGTTAATGTATAAGAAAAAATATGTCGAGTGGATCCTTGTTTTAATTCGCTTAATGATAGATTTATAATTATCTAGTTTATTATATAATTTACTAATTATAACTCATCGATTTGAACCTATAAATTATTTGCTATGGCAAAAGCGTTGACTCAGGAGAAGTGAGCAGGATTATTAGGGAACAGATGCAGGTAATGAATTTTGAACTTAGAAGAAAATATTTTTGTGTATCTTCTAGATGGAATTATGATCAAAGGTGGAATGTACCCACCACCTGCGTAAGTTGATTCAGAAAATTAAAAAACCAGTTAAATTACAATTATACAAATCATGATATGGGTTGGAAGGACGTACCAACGATGGGGTGTTCAAAATACTTTTTGTCCCAGCCAATTTGAAGTCAAGCCTCAAGGACATTTTGCGAACCATCTATGTACTATTACTATAACTGCAACCCCATCTCCAAGATTTTCCCTCATAAATTTTCTCCCTCCCAGACAACACTACTATTATTCTTGTATAAAAATTGTAAAATATTTATATGAGTTAATAATGGAGTAAAATTTCTAAGTTTAATAATGTTGTGAGTAAAATTATGATATTTTTTTATTATTAATTTCAAAAATATTTATTGTCAAAATAACTTATTTTCAAACTAATTGACCAACTTAAAAATATAGAATACTGTATAATTTTGTTTTAGAGCGAATTTATATTTTATATTTGTAAAGCGAGCATTATGCCTGGGATTACCTATGATAAAAGAGTAGGGATTTTTCCCACATACTACTCCTCGTGCTTTGCCTAATAATCATTATACCCGATACTTGTGTTTTGAACCCCATTACACCTACATTGTAGAAAAATAGCCCAAATACCCTTCAATAGGCCAAAAAACCATTAAGTTATAACATCGTACGCTCTAATTCATTTAGCACTCATAACAATATAACTAATCTCATAACCTTAACCACCTAAATCCTTTTCATATCACTAACTTTCAATGTTTGAAGAGATTTAAAGATCACCTAAACTGTAGACGGAAGATATACGGAAGTTGGGAAAAGTGAGCAAGGAGAGGAGAAAAAATAAAGATATGAATAAAAGCAGTGAAGAACGAACTGAGGTTGAGAGAAGCAAGAAATTACAAGAAGGAAAAAGAAGATTGGTGAATAAATATTTAGGGGCTTGAGGTTGAACGAATTTGGTTTTGGGTTTGAATGTCTCTGGTTAATGAAGTGGTAGTGGTTGGATGGACCTCGAATTGTCTTGCATCTCCAAGGCAACAGCCTCGGGGGAGCTGCAAGCGATTGAGGCCATATTTGTTAATGGGCAATATCATACGTGCGACACGATGCTCCTTTCTTGAGAAACCAGCCACTGAGCAGCACCACGAAGCAACAGAGCCACGAATCAGCAGCATCAAGAGCAAAGACCACCACAAAGCAGCAGCACCCGCTACCGGGACGAATCGACCAGCGAGAACAACAATAGAACCCAAATTAAAAATCACGAAAAAACCAATTAAATACAATTAAAATCAATTAAAATCAGTCAATGCATTGCAACAAAGACCCAATAAAATTCAACGAGCAAAAAACCCAATTAAATCAGAGTTGCTGAGTTGTTCGTTTGGTTTTTCGCATATGTAAGGGCTGGTTTTCTGGTTCTGAATTCGTGGCGGATGGTGAATTCGTGTGTTCTCTGGGTTGAATTCGTGTGCTCTTCGGGGTTGATTCGTGTTTCTGGGTCGCGCTGTCAGTACGATGTGTGGTGCTGTCGTGGGTTGTGGTAGGAAGTGCAGGAAATGGAAACATTAATTATAAGCAGGATTATGATGATGATGATGTAACGAGACGAAGAAGAGGATGAAGTAAGAGTATTTTGTAATGAATGAAGAGAGGAAGAGAAGACTGACTATGCTTTTTTTTTTTTTACTAATATGAGCTAACTAAGGGTATAATCAAGAAAACATTAGCGTGTTAACTGTTTTCCGGTTAGAGTAAGGGTATTTGGCTATTTTTTCTAATGTGGGGATATGAGGCGTTTTCTAAAAACACGGGATATTATGGGATTATAGGCTTAATAGTCGGTGTGGGTATATGGGGAAAAATCCCAATAAAGTAAAATGAAGGGAAATTTTCCTTGATAGATAAGCCCCTACTTTTCACATATGCTGGTGTTTAAACAATAAATTCACTATTTAAACACTATTATCAAACCCCAAAAACAAAGTACTTTATTAATTAAAAACCACTAATAAATTAATCTTCATATCAAAACAAAGTTTACATCTTATGCATCATCTTTCCATTTAATGAATTGTTGCTCTGATCAGATCAGATCACTACTAAATGTAATTTTTTTTTTAAGAAAAACATTTATCTCAAGAATTAGGAATTTTATTAGTATTAACATAAATAAGTATTTAAAAACATAATTAGCACACAACCTTAAACCCTAGAAAAAAAATTCTAATCATCGGGATTTGATCAATTAATATACATATTTATATTTATTCACATGTTATACCCAGATCTAGTTAAATTTTGTTATCTTTTAAACACAAAACTCAATAGACCACTTTGTAACTAGCAAACGAGCAAAAAAGAGAGTGATAGATTAATTAAGATTACATATTTTGAGGAGGGGAAAAATTCGGAACAATCCTAGTTGGAGCAATCCAAAATCTTTCGCTATTCATGTTTGATGAACTTTGAAAAATAAAATGAAAGTTCTTTAGAAGACGACGAATACATGGCTTTTGGAAAAATGGGAAATTTAAGATTTTTTTAGCAATAAAAGGCCACTATTAATGTTGATGTGATATACAAAGTACTCTTTTCTTACTATGACTAGAGGTTGTATACATCTTAGCATATTGGTCTATGTGGATGACTTAATTGTTATTGGAAATGATTTTTCTGCAATTTCTGAATTTAGGAAATATTTGAGTGTTTCCTTTCATATGACAGATTTGGGTAATCTGACGTATTTTTTTGACATCAAGATGTCTCGGAGTAGCGAAGGTACTTTCTTTTGTTAGAGAAAATATACTCTTGATATTATTGTTGAGAWAGGCTTATTAAGGGCGCGCTCAATAGGTTTTYTGATTGAGCAAAATTACCAATTAGCCACCTCTACTAGCGAGTTGTTGGAAGATCTTGAGATGTATCGRTGGCTTGTGGATCGTGTGATTTATTTATCTTTCATCAAAGCTGAAGGTACGGTGTATACTTTGCATATTTTGGCTCAATTCATGCAACTTCCTCGCCAAGAACACTGGGATGCAACACTTTGTTGCGTGCGATACTTGAAAGGGTGTTCGGATAGATCAAGTTATTCTCTTGAGTCCAGCTTGTGATTTGCATGTTACAAGTTGGTGTGATTYGGATTGGACGAGYTGAGTTGTCTATTGATGAGAYGATAGGATCATTAATAGATTGGCTAGTTTTTCTTGGTGGTCTCTGATTTCGTGGAAACAAAGAAACAACATATAGTTTATCGTYCTTCCGCGGAGGAAGAGTATCGTTCTATGGCTGCAACTACTATGGAAATGAAGTGGCTTAAATCATTACTTCTTAGGCTGGGTGTGAACCATCCTCGGGACATGGATACATATTGTGATAGACTGATAGTTAGTCGGCTTTACACATTGTCCGAAATCCGGTGTTTCATGAGCGTACTAAACACATTAATTGAAGTTGATTGCCACTGTGTTCGTGATACTATTCAAGAAAGGTTYATTCATATTTCTCATATTAAAACGCCCGAGCAACGTGCAGATATCTTCATGAAGGCTTTAGGCAGACGACAATTTTTATACATGCTTCAAAAGTTGGACATTTGTGATTTACATGCTCCAACTTGGGAGGGTTAGGACGTGTTGTAATTTACAAACTTTTTATATTTAGCTATTGGGTTATATGTTTATGAGTCCGATAGTATATATGCTGTATAAATACTTGTTTACACTTCAATACAAGTGTTGTGAAATCGGACACAAAAGCAAGCAAAACAACAC
Source organism: Bassia scoparia (assembly GCA_008642245.1). Lineage (NCBI taxonomy): Eukaryota > Viridiplantae > Streptophyta > Magnoliopsida > Caryophyllales > Amaranthaceae > Bassia > Bassia scoparia. The sequence continues at coordinate 15,216 of SNQN01007767.1, read as the reverse complement.
AAATACCAAAGAACAACAAGCAACAACCACAAGCCAATTTAATGGGAACTTGTTACCCTCTCAAACACAATCAAAGAAATTGTATTTAAGCTTCCAAAACCACAATTCAAACACTCTTTAAGTTCTCACATCTGTAGTATTGTAAACTACTACAATCACTCACCCTCTATTTTCTCTCACAACTCTAGGATGAACAATTGCTTTTCTCTCTCTCTACTTTGCTTGTATGACTACTCACAAGTAACATAGCAAGGCTTATATACCACACTACCACTAACTGTTATTCTATAAGCCCAAAACCTGTGACTAATAATTAACCACAAACATATGCCAAAACAGAGCACGAGCACCGCCCCAAATGCGTGACAACGCATAAATATGTTCGTTGAAGTTGACCTACTGCATTCCTACGAACATGGGAGTGTGTCTTGACCTCAACAACACAGGACAAGAAATCAATTCCTTCCCATTATTTTTAAATATCACATAGTCTGTGTGTGTTGATAACAGTATGCAAAATTTTATTTTGATGAAATAGTTATAAAGAAATGTAGGGTATTTGATGAAGAGTCATAGTTTACATATATTAAAATGGCAACATTCGCCCTAGGGGTAGTTGTTAAAACACAATTCCATTCCCAAGAAATTTAGTTAAAGAAGAGGAAGTCCAAACATATCAAAAGGGTGGGATAACGGGGCAATAATAAAAATAGGAAATTCCTCAGGTAACCTTGAAGTTTGTCCTAATAACTCTACTACACCCAAGGTTTGAAAAAACGGATCAGGTAACCCAGAGTCAAGGTATAATAGCTCACGTAACCCCACATTACTTTTTCCGTTAAAAAAAAGACTACACTGTTACTTTCCATCCATTAACATTAAACTGTTGTGTAGTGTTAGTGTAGGAAAGACGAAGGAGGAAAGCTGCAGGTGTTATCGGGTTGTTATGGTGGTTGTGTCGAGGGTGTGGTCGTCTGGTTATATGTGCAGGTTGGTGAGGTGGTGTCGTGTTCATGGTGGTGGTGTGTGGTGGTGGCGCAGGAGGAGGAAGTATGGTTGCGTGGTAGGTGTGGTGCTCTTGGTGTGTTTGTGGCTCGAATGGATGCTAGTGGTGTTATCGTGGTTGCGCGCATGAGTTGGTTTTTGTTGTGGGCTGCTGGTGGGTGATTGGTGCCGTTGATTTTGAAAGAGAGAAGAGGGTTTGTGGGTTGTAAAGGAGAGATGTGGTTGTTGGTGATTATTAGTTTTAGGTGTTAAATTAGGTTAATTAGTTAGTTTAGGTGTTAATTAAGTAATTAGTTAGGGTAAATGTTAAATGGATGAAAAAAGTAACGAACGTTAGTTTTTTTAACGGAAAAAGTAACGAGTTTACGTGAGCTATTATACCCAAACCTCAGGGTTACGCTCATCATTAACCTAGGATACTAGAGCTATTGGCCAACTCAGGGTTACCTGAGAAATTTACAATAAAATAATACTCCCTCTGCTTTCTTTTGTTTTTCTTATTTGGAATCGGGGGAAGAATTAAGAAAAATGAATATTGATATAAGTAATTGGTTAATTTAAGAGATTCTTAGTTGAAAGAGAGTTATGACTTTTATTAGTAGAATGAGAAAAATGTAATAAATGTGTGTTGGAAATGAATTTTGGGAGTAATTTTAATAGTGGTAAAATAGATGAAAAGAAAATAAATAAATAAGTCAATTTATCCATAGAATAAATGAATAAATTGGAGGTAAAAATATAAAAAGATTACCAAACAAGACACAACATTTAAGAAATTTCACTTCTTTGTAGAAAACAAACAAAAAATAAAGGAACGAGGAGAAACAGTAACAAAAACATGTCTTTAAAAGCTAAAAAGGATAAAATGACTTCACGATATCATTTTGTCGATGCTAATCAGACCATTAGTGTAAAAGCCAACGTAGGAATATCTAATAGTTAGGTGTCAAGACTATATCGTGTCATTCGGAAATTGGTTCCGTTTATAATGTAATTCATAGGTTTTGTTGAGTCCATGCATAAAAAAGTACTGTCTAATAAAATTCTAGTAAGTAATAGTGCTTCAGGGTACTTGATGTCATGAATAGAAAAGATACTCCCGTAATCTGTTTAGCATTTTTACTTATACCAACGATTGTATACAAATTATAACCTATGTAACATTTTTTGATTGAGAAATGTTAACCGTACGCTTCTATCTACTTATAACGAGTTTCAAGAGTCTTCATTCTTAACAATATATCATCAATTACTTAAAAAATGCATTCAACAAAAAAAAAAGAACAAAAAAAGAAAATTTTAATTATCTTACACAAAAATGAGAATGTATTCTTTTGTAAGGAAAAAAAATAGCAACCCAAAGTCTTAAAAGTTTACAATGTTCATACTAACATTAATCACTCTCAATGTTTCTATTTTGTACTACTGACCTGTGAGTTTATTTAACTGTGACCTAGTGCTACACGAATCTAACCCATTGAGACTTACACAACTATATGAATGGTGTAAAGTTTTTTAAAATTTGCCATGAATCACATCTTAAAAACCCCTCATTTAATTTTACAAAATATTAGGATAGATACTAGACAGGCATCATAGTTGACAAATTGTTATAAAATTCCTATACTTAACTTCATTAGCAATCAAAATTCCTTTTTCCTTAATTGTTAATAATGAAATTAAAAACTACGAGTTGCATTGCTGTATTAATGATTAATGAATACTAATGTAGGGATGGTCAAAATCTTGTACACGAAAATAAATGAAAAAAAAAGAGATGATGCCTAATTTCCTAACTTCTACATTAAAGAGTTGGTTGGAGAGTATTAATCAACGTTTAAAGATAGCCTATACAAAGGTAAGAAGACAAAAACACGACACGGCACGCAACTTGGAAACATTAGAATGGCATACCGCGTACACCTAAGACAGCAACATCATTCGACAACACAACATCCATCAATATCAATAATAATAAATCCAAATTCAGATATCTTCTCTCTACATACTTCTTTTCTTCCACCGTAATCCATCTCATCTACCCTCGATCAACCACTTTTAAGCCTCAGCTTCAGGTATATCCCATCTACTCTTGTTCCTTGTTCTTGTTCTTTGTTATTGTGATGCTTCACAATTTAATTTTATAGCTGCATAACTGGTCTCAATCGGCTTTGTCAGATTTCATTAGTTTGTCAGTTACATTGTGGTTTTTCTTGAGAAACCCAGACCTTTATCTTAGGGACTTAAACTAATCGTTACTAGGGGATGGGGAAAACCCGACAACGCTGGGGACGAGGTTTCGATCCCGTTACCTCAGAGCGAGGAGGGAGTGCCACTGCACTAGAGCCTCTTTCTCTTGTTGACTTATTTGACTAGAATCACCAAATTTGTCCAACATGGTTGTCAGAGAATGATTTGGTTTGGTTTGAATAAGGTTTTGCCCATATTCTTAAAATTTACTGTTTATATTATATTTTTCTGATTTGGTCTGATGTTTCAGCTTCTGCTGAGTTCTAATTAACAGATTATTAACTAACCCAGTATTATAACATAACTTGTGCTTAGGACATGTTAGATCCTACAATATTACTTGCATAATGCAAACGTGAAATGTTGTTACACAAAAAAATTATGAAACATTTGAATAAACATTAGTCTTATTAAAATGAACATGTATTATATATCCAAATAAACATTATTTATGGTTATAAAGTGATGATAACAATTTCAATTGAAAATGAATATTTTGATAAACAATTTGATGGTTGAGTATGAACAAATGAATTAATTGATAATTGCGTGCATTTGGTATCATATAACATGATTATAGGATCTATCAACCCTGTATTTGATGGTCAGGCTGAGTTAAATTGTTAAGCCAAGGTCACGGATTCGAGCATTAGCAGGAGCAGAGGCTAAGTTAAACCAATCCTAACTGAATGTATATGTAAATGATGTTGAAATCAGAAAATCCTTTGGTCTAATGTGTGTTATACTGATACTTTTTAGTCGGATTCTTATTACTTGTAGTCTTGTAGCGTTTAATCAAACTATTGACACATGTTGGCCAATCTGTAAAATAAAAATATATAGTCACATAGGAACTTGTTCGATTTGTTGTTTGAATTATGCAAGTGATTTTCTAATGTGACCTTCCAGGGTTAGGAAACCCCAAACAGAAACGAAACAAAGATGGGTCGTGTCATTGTGATTTCGGTACCACTTCTATTGCTATTCATGATCGTAGTTATAGCTGCTTATCTGTTTATAAGAGCTCGAAGGCGTAAAGCAGCAGCAGCACAGTATTATGGTTCTGCTGCTCCACCATATGCTGGTCCACCGCCRCCACATGGTGCTCCATACCCCCCTGGTCCGCCACCTTCATATGGTGTTCCTCAATATGCTGGCCAACAACCGGCTTATGGTGCTCCGCAATACGCATATCCAGCAAAATGATTAGTCTAAGTGGTTTGTGAATGTATTGTACTAGTATACTGTATGATTAAGTTGAGACTCTGTATATTGTTGTTACACACAATCTTGTGCAATTGTTTGCAGAATTTAGTTGTACTTCTAATTTAAGAGTACATGTTGTTTTGTTGTTGAATTTTTAAAAAAAATCATTCTAAATGTTTTTGAACCTGAAGGAAACAAGTTTAATAGTGTTCGATTGTTTGAGAGAAAATTTAAGGCTAACGAAAGACTTGAGTGACTGGTATTTGATTATTCGGACTAAGCTTATAATTGGTTGTAGGTGTTTTAAACATGGTCGAGCTTTGGTACCAGCTTTTTGAATTTGCTTCTCAAGCAAGCTTTGTAAGGATATAAGCAACCTTGTTAAATTGTAGCAATGCACGATTGGTACAAAACTAAACACGACATTACCAGGTAACTAAACTTATATGGAGTAAATTTGTACACTAAAAAAACAAATATTCCGCTATATACGGAGTTGAACAGTATGCAAACTGCAAAATTAAGTAGTTATACTTCCCTCCGTTCATATTAATTTCAACGTTTCCAATTTATATATTTCTAGTCCTTGATTAATTAGTTTTTTTTATGATAAATAATATATAGGTCACGTGGGATCGCTTTTGATTTGTCAAAAAAAGTCATCTTACTTTAGAGTAAATTTGTTGAAATTCCCACAAATTTTCCAAAAGTTAGAAATAACTACCGCACTATTTTTTAAAAAAAAATAACTACCCACATTGTTCAAAACTATTGTAAATCCACTACCATTTCTGTTTTCAGGCAATAAAGCTGATTTCAAACGAGCGTGGGGCCCACGTTCTAACCTATGAAATTACTTATTGCCCCTATTGTTAAACTAAATTACCTCATTATGTTTCCTCACTTCACCTCCTTCATCTCCTCATTACGCTCCCTTCATCTCCTTCCTTTTCATCTATCTCTCTCCTCCAATCTCCATTTTCATCTACCTACTCTGCTCTCCCTTCTTTGTCGTCCTTCTTCGCACCTACTCCCCTGAGTCCAGCAACCCACCGCCCGCCCCCACTTTGCTCCTCTTCTCTCACTCAAACCACCACCACAATTATCCTCTCTTCCTCTTCAATTCCACTTCATTTCCAACCCTCAAGCAACCCTCAAACATTAATTGAAATTTTGGTTCAAAAATTAGGTTCTAGTTCAGAATTTGTAGTTTCATTCTTCCATAATTTAGTTTCTTCTCGAAAGGCGCGATATTTGGGCTCAGAGATTCTAATTTCATGCTCGAAAATTACAAGCTGCAGCAGTTCACGGCGGCAACAACCTAAACAAACACCTTTAATTCCTTGTTCAACCTACAAATCGAAAATTACAATTAGTATCTTCTTCATATGAAATTATTGTGAGTGGGTTCACCTGCTGTCGAGATGGCAAAAATGGAAAAACACTCCCTTTGTTGAATTTGATTCCAGATTTGTCGAATTTCGTCGATATTCTTCAATTGTTCAAATTCATTGCAAGAACAAAAGATTGGAAATCAGAAAACAGGAAAATCAATGTGAATTTCATCTTATTTTGGTCGAAATTTCAGTTTCTTAGTGATTTATGAGAGAATCAATTATTTGATGGTCGTTGAAATGAATTACTGATGAAAAAAATTAGCAAATGAAAAAAGAAGGAGTTAAAAGCTTGATATTGTTTTAAAGTATGGAAAAGAAAATGACAGAAATTAAGCCGAGAATTGAAGAGGATTGATCCTGAGATTTTTTTTAAAGCCAATTGAACCAGAGAATTGAGGAAGCAAAGAAATTGATTTTTTTTGGAGTTCAATTCAATAAAATGCATGAAAAATGGCGGTTTTAAAGAGGAAAATAGAAAGGGGAATGGCGCACACGCCGGATTGCCTAAATATTGCTCGGAAACCCGGTGTAGTATTTACAATGGTTTATAAATGGGGTAGTTATTTTTTTTTAAAAAAAATAGTGGTAGTTATTTCTAAAGTTTTACAAAAAATAGGTAGTTTTCAGCAAAATTTCCTTTATTTTTAATCTGATTTTTTATAACTTTTAACAAAACACAACATATATTACGAATAATATTGCATTGACAAGTGTAAAAATAGAAACGTTACGATTAATATGGATCAGTTGAAGTACGGAGGTAGCAGTATTTTCGCTTAAAAAAGTCTGGTAGTATTTGGGCTAATGGGCTCAGAGCCTAGTTAATTACGAAGCCTAATCTGTAAACTTTATCCATTATGGTTACAATAATGAATTCTTTTTCCAACGCCTATATTGTACAACCTCTCCCATATTGCTACATACAATCCTCCCTCACATGATAATATAATGGGCAGCAAAAATCAAGATTTGTTTTTTTTTTAAAATAAATAAAGATATATTAATTTAAAAAAAACAAAATCAAAACATTGCTTGAAAAGATTTAGTGAGGGTTGTATATTGCTAGGTACGAGAGATTGTATAGAATAATTTGTCGGTCTTTTCTAGTAATAAGGCCCTGGGTCCTAGTTAACAACTTTCTTTATTCAGCAAAACTAGATAATGTTGGAGCAAATGCTATGATTTTCGATTTCAATAATTGTAGTGTAATTAAGAAATACAATATAAGTTAGGTTCCTATTATTTTGAGTTCAATTTTATGATACTTCAGTTCAGTCAATTTCTTCAGTTCACTTCATCCAACTTCAGTTTAATTCAGTTCGGTTAGCTACTTCAGCTCAATTCAACTTACTCAAACTCAATTAGTTCAATTCTGAGTTCGATCCATTTCAATTCTACTACCTTCAGTCGACTTTCAACCAACTTCGATTTTATTCCAGTTTAGTTTAGTTTACTTCAACCTAAAAGAACAACGCCTTAGTAAAAAACCATTAATTAAAATTGAAAAATGATGAACAAATCAAATTAATTTAATTTATTCAATTTTAAAAATTGAGTTAAAAAAATTTATTGCAATAAAATATGATTAGAAAATGACAACAATGAAATTACGTTTATCTAGGACATTGCTCATGAAATAAATGTAATGTAAAAATAAAAATAAAAAGTAATAAGTTTGGGAGGGAAATTGATAAGATTGGCAGGGAAAACTTATGTTGGGGGGATTTGCTTAGTATAGATATATATAGATATTATTTATAGGGTATGTTTGGTATAACTAGCGGTACAGGTAGCTGTTAGCTGTAGCGGTAGATGTTAGCAGTAGGTGTCGACTAGTAGCAGTTGAAGTTAATTATAATCTGTTAGTGTTTGGAAAAATAAGTAGCGGTTGAAAGTAGTGTATTATTGTATTATTAAAAATATGATAATTAAAGAGTAAAATGTAGCATTTGAAAAAAGCTACTCCAAAAAACTAACATTAGTAGCTTTTGCAAAACTTTATTTCAAACGTTACAAGGTACCATAAAACGCTGGCTAACCAAACACTATTATTTATGGAATTATGCAAAACTCTACCTCAAAACTCTACCTCAAAACTCTAAAAGGCACCTAAAAAGCTACATCCAAACACACCCATAGATATATAGATATATAGATAGGTGGGAAAAGAAGAAGGATGTGAGTGGAAGGGAGGAAGGGAAAGGATGGAGAGGGAAAAATATTGAATGTTTCCAAATCTCTTTGTTGTTGGAGAAAAATCAATTTCTTATAATAAATTAATAAGACTATATCTACCTTTCATATCTAGCCTGAAWTTTTTTGGATGTATTGGGGATATTTGAAAACTGTTATTTGAATGAGAATTTGATTATATTTTATTTTAACGTTGGTATCTGATATTCAATAGCTAATTCATTTTCGGATCAAATATCCAAAAAATTGGATTGAAAACGGATTAATTTTAAAAAATATTGTACTTGTCAATTAAGCATCTCAATTATAATTTTTGAACAAATCTCAATTACAAAATTAAGTTGATATTTTAAGCCCAATAGCAATACTTATATTCTATCAAGTGTCAACGAGACATACYGACTATAGTTGACTTGATTAGTTAACGGCTTTAAACTCTTCTTAGTCAAGGTCTCGAAATTAAGCCATCAGAATAGAAAAATAAATGTAGTTGTAAGGGAGTGTGCTGCACATTGAGAAACGCACACAAACTTTAACGCGGATTAATATTCTTTAAAGACGGTGAGAATTTCTCATAGTAGTAGTATATAAAAAAAATGTAATCCCTGCGTTTTTTTTAGTTGTTCTAGTTTTCATTTTAGGATGTTTTTAAATAGTTGTTCTAAATCAATTTAAAAATAATTTTATTACTTTTTACCTACTTTAATTATTCAAATATTAATGAGTTGCTCATTTTTAAAGTCAATTTTCATTACTTTACCCAATCTATTCACCCAAAATTACTTTTTCAAAAAAAAAAAAAAACAATCATATATATACTCTTTTACCTAACTTTCAATTATTTTATCTAACTCAATCAACTCTTAAATACCGTGCCAAATTGATACTCCCTCCGATTCCTTTACTTACATCATTCCATTTTGCATAGATTTCAAGACACAACTTTGATTACTAATATCTTAATTTGTATTGTTTAGAAAGTTATAAAAATTTTATATTAATAAACTATACATTAAGACGAACCTAACATCTCACTTGACTATATTATATACATTATCTTAATGACACGTATACATTATAACTTGATTCACTAACTTTTTTTACGTATGCTTTCTAATGCACAAAAATTAGATATTAACATCGTTGTTAAGCAGAACGGTAGGTGGTTAAAGGATGGTCGAAGGATGTAAGCAAGCTAGAAAGACAATTCATATATTCTGTCTACGTTACTTCCATGTAGATGGCTCGATCATATTGGTTGCAATTTTAAGTTATCTCTCTATTGACAGCTTATTAGCACCCACCATATCAACGAAAATCACCAAAATAAGCGTCCTATAGTATTTTGAAAGCACGAGTTTATATAGCAATGGCGTAAGAAACGCAGTCAGGCTTTAGATAGCTGTTAGTGGAATTACATGAAAGTTAACACAGGATTCCGGTCCCATAAAGATTGCTGGTCAGAACAAACGAATATTGTGTGAAAAGGGTGATTATTCTCAGATAATTAACAGTTCGTTAGAAAAACAATCCTCTCAGTTATTTATGGATGGAAAAAAGTTAATATACCACGTGCAAGGTTAACTTAATATAAGACAAACTATTGCAGAGAGTGAAGTAAGACTTTGAACTATTGTGGGTCTCAAAATAGGTGTAGAAAGCGTGTATCCTCCCGAATATCGGTGATTAAGATAAGTCTGTCTGGGATCAATTTCTCACCCCGGCAGCTTTGAGTGGCTCTCTTGAGCAACAAAAATAAAGATGATACGGATATTCTACACTAGTAAATAGAAATATTGATTCATAATATTGAGAAAACAGCATCCTGGACTTGTAAAACCAAGTTTTAGTCAATCAATCAAAGACAACATAAACTTAATAAGACGAATGTAGTTATTTATATATCACGCGACAAGTCGCCACTATAATATGATAAAAACTTTATATAATGGCTGGGTCATGACCATATTTATGTAGGTGGGCCAAGTGCAATAGATAATTTTTCCCCAACACTGCACCCTTTTTACTTGCAATATTTCTCACTCAATGACCTGCTGCTTATAGTTACATTCACTCTTTCTCAGTTTTCTTCCGCATGCATTTTGCACTCACGACATATTTTCTCTCTTCCTGCACTACACTACCCTATAGATTTTTTCTCCTTGGAGAAACTAGATGCTAGCAAGTTATTTTATCAACTAGAGAATTGCAAGAATTTAAACAAGTTTAAAGCAAGCTTCGACGAACATTTACACGTGGCAGAGGAGGGAATTACATGCTTCGGTGGCTGGATGAAAAGGGATAATTTCCGATAGGGCATTATCATTGAGCTGTGGGCAAGAGGCACCGCAGGACAAGCGTAAGTTAATTGTAGTCTCACGCTGGTTAGAACTTGCGTAGCCGTGCCTTTATTGTGCTTGATATTTGATGGGATCGGTGTTTTGTTGTGGGATGGTAAACGGTCAAAATGGGGGATTAGGAGTGACTAGGGGACAGGTCTGTCTCTCGATAATCACTGTTGATCTATGTCTAGGCAAGAAGTCACAAGCTAAAGAAAACTTTAACATCTGCAGGAAAAGGATTATATCGTTGAGTGAATTCGGGGCGTATGGCTAGAAGAGCAACATAATATTGATAGCTGCACTGGTTAGGACTTCACGCATAAAACTATGGATGGTAGGATACAGTCATAAAATCAAAGGTTTGAGGAGTAAGGCCATTAAGTATCATCGATGAGGGGTTGGAATTGGACTGAGGCGGATCTAGAGAAAGTGCATGACGACGGGATACTATATGAATAATAGTAAGCGGTTATAAACCCTCGATGGAAAAATAAGACGTGTTGTCTAAGCCTAGAGAAGACGCCAAGAGAAGACGCATTCCGTAGAGGCAAGGGTTCAGGACCAGGGAAGAAGCGTGGACCCAAGATGCATAAGAAGAACGAGAACGACTAAGACCAGACATCGAAGGAAACGGGTGCAGGAAAGCAGGATATGTTCTCACCTGAAGCTGAAAGAAGATTGACGTCATAGACATCAATCAATTAATTAAATACTGGAGGGTGAGGAGTCCAAGAGCGACAATTGATCGTAGGAAAGTCGGGAAGGTGTAAGGGTAGCAGAGCAGATTAAAAGATAAGGAGCACGAGATCATCAGATAGCCATTGCGAAGTAGCGCGCAGAAATAGTAAGATGCGCAGTATCACCCGGGTGGAATACGGGAAAAGGCTGATTTATGAAAAAATGCAGGGCGCATTGACAAGGATTTCCAAATGCTGCCAAAGGCGCCAAATACAAATATTACTAGATACAGTGAAGTGAAAATGAAGAATGACGCTAGTTTAAATGATTAGATCAGGAAGAAGGCGCGGGGTAAGGGACAAGGACCATTGCAAAGCTTGGGTGAGTGCCAAAGATCGGAAAGCACTTAGGCAAGAACCACAAAAAAGGGTGGCCAATGTGACTCAGGGGCATTCCTAGCAAAGTGGACAATAAGAGGAAATGATCAGGTTCTCGACGATGCCTATCAAAAAAGATACCTACGTTAAATCTAAAGCCTGCTAGGTAGTGGTTACAGCGGACTCGTATCCCCAAGAAGCAACTACTACTGACAATTGGATCAAAGATCGTCCAAAACGTAACAAGCACGATAATCATCGATTTTGAATGATTCTGATAACTAAAAACTAATGACAACGATTGAACACAGGAGCCATTAGAACATATATAATTAACAAATCTAAGAGCATAATGGTCTCAACTATAGCAGGTAATTAAACAAGTAAATTGCCGCATCAGACAAATAGATCATAGAACATGGCAATAGATCAAAAACAGGATCAAACTTCTCTCGAATCAATTCAGAAACTCATTAGAAAGCGTACCCATAACCGGTTATCAGCTTCCTCGACGCTAGGAATGTAGTCCTCAGTTTCGATCACTCATTGATTGTTAATTGCTTGTTCCTGTAAGTTCTCAATCGCTAGCATGAATGTCTAGCAGACTTGTGACTAATCAGATTAAGCAAATTAAGTGCGCCCTAGCCGAGAATTGATTGAAGGCCAGAATGAATAAGTACAAAATTGAGATAGGAAATTTGATTAAAGCCAAAGCCATGAATTGGAATCAAACCAATTATAGGCAATCATATTGCCTGATAATGGATCCCAATGCCTAGAATTAGACTGAACTCGAGCGGTCAGTATTCGAAGTTAGAACGATGTTGAGTTGGCGATTAGGGGAAACATAATCCAAAGCATCAAACAATTGAAATAGACAATAGATCAAAAAGCATGAAGAACAATTGAGGAAGCAATAATCAAAAGCATAAAACATTAATAAGTAATGCCTTAAAAGAATTAAGAAATGAAATAACTTCCAAAGCAACGATGCCAATTGACTTGCAGACTGAGCTGAATCGACATCTCTTATGAAGTACCAAAGTTACGGGTTCACAATCGAACGGTTGCATTGAGTTTTTAGAATCTAGCTCTCTGATAATCTCAGGATAATGGTACTACGGAAATGCGTTCTCTCCCCTTAATACTCTTATTGTTATTCGTAATCTAAAACAAAGCTGCTTATTACAACAGAAATGCCATCCTCATTAGGTATTTTTTTTTTTTGAATTTTACGAAATCAGCCATAATCGAAGGGCCCAAAACTGCGATGCCAAACCGAGTCGGTAGTTTGGACTTCTGACCCGATCGGTTTTGGGATTAAACCGATCGGTTTGGGCTAAATTCGTCTCAGCCCAATTCTCTCGACACGCCCCATCCTCATCTGTGGCTGCCGTAGTGTCTTGCTTTCAGCCCACATTGAGCAAAGCATTGAAACAGATCCTGACACTATCAAAAATTAATGCAATATTAGTAGCAACAAGGCTTTAGGCGTCGCCAAATATCATGCTAAAATGACAAGAAGTATGAGGGGCAAAAGCGATGCAAAAATCAACTCACATACAACCCCCGAAGCAACTCTTGCTTGTCCTCAGCAAGCTCCACTAAGATTCTCCAAGCAAAAATGCTCATCCCCACTCAAACAACATTGCATAGACTTATGAGCATTCCCGAACCAAGGTATCCCAAGTAACTCAATGCTTATCCAAACGTCGAATCATCAACAACACAATTAAGCCATCAAGAACAAAGAGTAAAGGATCAAAGGAAGAACTTCTCGCTTAGTGGCACTCCTCTCTTTGTGTGGTGGGTTAAATGAATCAGTATTCCTCACCACCCTACATATGCATAACTGTGCACTGAATCAATTTTGTAGCTAAATACTAAAGCCACCCTACCATCTCACCAAGAATCATGGTGTTTGAAAGGGTGCTATCCACTCAGCACTCAACCTACAAGTCGACTCGACAATGCATCGCACAACTCAATGACTGTGGCAAGGTACTCATTACAGAACTCAAGTGGACACGGTTATCAAGCAGAGCGACTTTTTATAGCCTTGTAATGCGGGCCTAAGGTTAGGGGAGGATTGTTTTAGGGAAATGGTGGAGCGTAAAGAGTTCCAGCTTAGGGAGCATTGCAAGTCACGGTGTCATTCACAAATAACGCCGAAGTGATAAGGCTTAAGTCGAGGACTCGCAGGTAAACGGCCCAGACTCAGAAACCAAACCGCCAACACCGAAAGACCGCCAACCCACATAGTATCACCATCTTGTTAAAGAACACAAAGAGTGCTAAGGCATTATTGGACTAATAAACTATGAATGAGAACTTATTTTTGGATTTTTGGATTTTTTTATTGAATGAAATATTGAACTAATAAATAACTTTGCCATGCACTTACATATAGACGATGAAAATACTCAAGCTAAAAACCAATACGAAAAACGCTAAATCACCCAGAGATATAACCAATCACGAGCCCCAAATAAGAAACCCACCTATATACACAACACCCTCCAATAGCTGCCCCAAGCCAAACTTGGGTTATGAGCAAAGCCAAAATAGGGTCTTAATGTAGCGTACATGAAATGAAGGGAATCAGGCTCAAAATTAGGATCTACAGGATAATATGTTCTAAACGTTGAGCACGTTACGGCTCGCCCTAGAGCAATGAAAGCCTAGCCTATAGCGTCAACACACGAACCAAATTAGTCACGTAGACAAGTACGAAGCAGTGAGCTACGAGAAAAGTGACACACCAGGAACTACACACAAGCAAGAAATATAATATCAGTGCATTAAAGCTCAAATTCCTCTCAAGGTAAGCTTTTCCTCGTTCCAATGAACATCAGCGCAATCAATGTTCATCCTAATCCAATTAAGGACAGAAAAGCAATCACAAGTTACACAAAGGTCGAGTTCAAGAGTCACAACATCAAAATTTCCATTATAGGCACAGGGAGCAGCTATTTGCAGAAGAACCATAATACAAGAAGAAAGGAATAACTAATTGTTTAATTCTAAGTACACGTAAGAAGCAACATCCATTTTTTTTGGCTTGCAAGTAAACCCACTCCTAATGAGTGGTACAAACTTGCGAAACTATCCTGAAGAAACAATAAAATCTAATAGCTAGAAAGCAATAAAATCACTAACACTACAAGCAATAAACAACCTCAGCCATCGCGCATAGAGTGCTCTCTTGTTCCCCCAAGCCGAATCTAGACAATGTCCTTCAATGCTAAGGGAGAGAAGGAAGCAAGCACCTCAATCATATCATCATCGTCATCTATCGCCACGGCGACCATCGCCCAGAAACCGGGGGACCGCCAAGGCCACGCCACGGTTGCAAGCGATGGCGCCCAAAGGCCACCTTGGGGCTACGGGTCCACGAGGGTGAGGACCTGCAGGGTTACATTGCCTTGTCGGGCATAATAATCGACTACATAGGGTTACATCGGGTAAGGCGGGCATCGGCTTCAAATGTGGTAAACGCGTGTTAAACGCGTCAAACCGCACTGCAACCGGTCCTGGGTGATGGCGAGGTTGTTGATACTTGCATGAGGGCATGTAAGTCAGGGGAGAGGGAGGATAGAAGTCTGAGCTGAGGTGGGGCGCGGTTGACGGGTGTGAGGCTGCATGTCTTCGGGATAACAACATGTACCGTCATAAGAGTTGTCGGGACCAGAAGCCGCGTGTGGGAGGGTCGGAAGAGTGACGAGAGAGAGGGGGGCGTCTGGTTCGTCCTTTGCAAGGACCGCACTG
>SNQN01007766.1:0-14825 GCA_008642245.1 Bassia scoparia | reverse complement strand
GGTAGAAATTATCCAAGATTAACTCGGTCTGGAAGGTCAGGAAATTTGGAGGGTTCTCGTTGTTGAATCGTTGACATTAACTCCTTAAGCTTCATTGGGTCGTTTGTTGGATTTCTCCTCCAAATGCAAGATGCTTTTCTGCTCTTTGCGATGCGCCTGAAATTGTTGAGTAAAAGAGAACAGCCAATTCATTGAAAGTTATGGATGAACCTGTGGAAAAAGACGACTGAACCACGCTTCGAGCCAACCCTTTTGAGTGGTGACTGGAAAGTATTTGCACCACATGGCATCATCTGCTTGACTCGGCGGCATTAGATGCTTGTACAATTGCCAGATGATCATCTGGGGTCGGTGGTTCCATCATAAGCATCGATGAAAGGAAATTTAATCTTCTGAGATTGAAGTGGCCATCAAGATCGAAGCAGAAAAGGCGGGCTTTTGTCTGTTCTTAGCGGAAAAGTCCTTGCCAACCTTCCCTCCGTCCTTAGAGACGGAAGAACAATGCCCGTGTTTTGTTTAGCACCGCTTCGAGTGGTAACCCCCACTTCGGTGGGAACGAATCTCTGGCTCCCGATCTACGATGACGCTCAGGCCTTGTGAATGACTGGCAGAACGATGAGTTGTCCATTGCGTTCTGAGGGGAACGATTGAGATGGATCCAGTGCATACGGGGTAGATCCCGTTAGCCGGAATGTTCATTGTCATGAGTTAGGCCTTGCTTAAGCTTCTCAGCCTTCTCCTCTCGAAGAACCCTTCTTGCATCTCTGCGCTTTCAGGACCTGTCTCTCTTTCTTTGACATAATTGATCCTTGCGGTCCATTTGAAGAGGCTTCACGCACGGATCTTCTTTTCCTTCTATGAGTGCCGAAACATCTTCGGACTCGATGACTATGGCTGGATCTTTCATCATCCCCATCATTTGTTGGAAGCGGAATGACCCTCATTGATAGTCGATGGAGCATAGAAAGAGGCTTGGGAGTGTTGCGGATATCTTCCAGCCTGACTTTTCTTCCCTTTCAAGGGGAATAATCTGGTTGGTCTCCACATTCTTCCCTTTGATTTGTCTTTTGGGTGGTTTAGGATGCCTGACCTTGGTGGTTTGATGTTGGCAATCACAGGATTACTCTTATTATTCCACGGCCATGAGGTAGCTAGTAGCTTCACTGCCACCCGCCACTTGTTTCTTTCTTCACGCTTAGAGCCCTTAAGCGTGGCATTCTTCTTCCTTGAGTGCTTGGAGCGGACTGTTGCCCGTCATTGTCTTGTTTGTTGTGAGAGACAACGCTTCCTTAGTACCTCTCAATTTCGTCATCCAAATCCCAGGCTTATCTCGCTCATTTATGAGTATATCCACGTGCGTAAACGACTATTCTCCATCCAAGATCCTGGAAGGGAGAGCCTGTCGTGGATTACAATCCCACATATGTGCCCTCAGGTCTTTCCTCACTCATGGATAAGACTGAATGGTTAGGGTGGTTCTCACCATTGGATCTGCTTTCTTTTTCTGAAGATGGAGGGAGTGTTCCTCTCCTTGTTCTTAGATTTTGATCATATCTCTTGAAGCACATATCTGATCGCCTCCCCACAGACGGCTGCCCAAAATGTTGTAGCTACGTTTCCGTTGGTCACGTCAGTACAAGATTTCCCTCTGCTTCACGGGTTGAGAGATGGGTGGGTGGCTTCCCTCTTGCTTATTCTAGAGAGCTGATCTTGGCGTTGGACCTCGGGATGGCTTGGCACACTTCAGGTTCCTCGCGTCGCCTTAGCACCTGCAAGAGAGGAGAATTAATCCGTTTCGGATTATCTCTCCTCCGATGCCTAAGTAAGTAAAGGAAGGAGGAAAGTAGATAAAATGCTAAGGCATAGTAGAGAGAAGTTATAGAGATTAAGTGTCTATTACTTGCTTAAGTATGAATTTGTGCTCTCAAATATATGAAAAAGTGTGTGGAAAATGATGTCCTCTCAGGGGTATTTTAAGGCTTCGCCTTTCCTTGAGGGGCTCGGATGTGTGACACTTGTCACCATCCCGTGCTTCGCTTACTCTGTTTTGCTGCCTTGTGTTGTTTTCTTTTACGGTGATCGACCGGTTTCCCGTTGAATATTTACGGGTATCTACCACTAGGCTTCTGACACGTGTCACGAGAATTAGTGCTGAGTCGGACTTTCTCGACCATACGAAACATGACACGTGGACTTTACGTGCCACTGAGTTCAGAAATCAGTGAATGGATTTAGCCAGTCGAAAAAAATAATAATCAAGGAAGACGATGAATGGCATATGACTTATTTGGTGTATGCAAATATTGAGCATAATTTGTTGGCAAATCTGTTCAAAATTGTTTTGTTGATTTTTTATTTTTTAATTTTTTTAATGAACTTGCTAAAAGGTAAATAAGTAGATAAATATCGAGTATGTTGAATGTTGATTGAGAATGGCGTATACTTGCTAATGGAACTTCTTTCTATGTACTACTGTAAATTCATTTTAGATAACGAAAATTATTTATTAAAAGTAATAAACTTATTGAATTAGTATTGAAGTAAAAAATAACTTAGATAGTCATTCGTTAAATAAGGAGCGTAGTTATAATAATATTTTTTACAATAATTTTCAATGAAATGAAAAGGAGAAAGTCTTCAACAAATAGTGAAAGGTTTTCGGGTTCAAACTTGAAAGCATATTCTTGGTTCTAAAATGAACCAATATGTCCGTAATAATGCACACTACTTTTCACATGGTTGATTACATATTTGAAGTCGAATAGGCTTATTGAGCGCACTTTGCTTTTTAAGAAAAATCACATAAACTTATTTAAATGTTGTTGTATCACAGTTTTGCACATATTCAACTTATTAACTTCCTTTCTATTTATATTTGTAAGCACGTTATTTTACTACTTCATCACACAATAAGTGGCATAATAGAACAAGTGTACATATAAAGAAAACAACATGCATCGTATGCCAAAAAGAACTAGTTATATCAATGTAAGGACCATGCAGGCAAAGCGCATGGGGCAATAGGTTCGACCAACCCTTTAAGAATTGATATATAAATACATATGAAACATAGAAACGTTTCCCTAGCTAAAAACTAACCTAATATTCATATTTTAGCAAACCTAGGCTTAACCTCAAGAATGTTCACTTTTACAAAACCTAAGGAGGTTCGTTCCACCTTAAAACCATGTTAAAATGAGGAGAGTACGTAGCGTCATAGCTTTATATGTGAACACAACATCTTCCTTCTCTTCAATTGGGACACACATCCCTTCACACCACTTCACTTTCTTCTTTTGTTTAACGTGGGATAACACTTCCATTCACATGAGGCTCAACATCAATCAATATATTATATTGTAATTGGATATCTGATAATTTAATTTAAGAGGATTAATTTTTTTTTAAAAAAAACAGACTAGGTTCATAATTTTAGATTTACAATTCCTTATAACCATACAAGAATAATTAATTAAATTAAATTAAATTATTGATAGATTGATTGCAAGTGGCATAGGTCATAATTTGTGACTCGTGATTTTTTTTTCTTACCCTCTCTTTCCTACTCACAACTAGTCACAATCTATGCAATCGCACAACATAGCTAACCCCTTATGATAATGGACCAAAATTAAATCTTGAGAGTATTATATTATCTCATAAATACCTAATTTAGTGATTAGGTAATCCTTTATCTGTTAGAAATGCCCTTTTTAATTGCTTCAAATCACTTTGTAATGAGTGCTTGGATACTACTTTACACTGCAAATAATTATCCTAATCTATGCTTAAAAAGTTCAAGCTCAAAATAATATCATAGGTTGCGGAATAAGATGCACTTACAATGTAAATGTATGCTAATTCGTGTACTATATTAGTGTGCACTAGATCCATTTAAATTTCTTTACAATGTAAATAAATTCGATTGTTAATTGATGATTCGTCTCCCTACTTATCTAAATCTAACATATCCATTTCCAAATTTTAAAAATATTGAATAATAAATGTAAGCACGCATTGAATAAGAAAATGTCGCGACCTTTACCGCGACACTGTCTACCTTACCTTGTTCGTATGTTGGACGATACCTACTGAGGGGTAAATGAGGGTGTGCAAAGAGCCCCACAACACAGAGTCCCAAAATTATAAAGGACCTCAGAATATAATGATTTTAATATATATATATTTTACGTTCATATTTAACAAAATCAGCGATATTTCCACCTTAATAAAAAGAATATATATAATTATCTACTTTTAAATTATCAACCTATTATATTATCTTAATATCTTTCAAACATTTCATCTTTAATATATTAACTTGGGGGACTCATTTTATTTAGAACTGGATTGAACCCTGAATTTTAAATACCTGTATAAAATTCCATTTCGACGTATAACGTGAATCAAACTCCTTTCTATTATTCAATTCAACCAATTTCTTTCTCTATTTTAAAAATTAAATTCTTCATTATTTGCTCATGAAAGCAGTAATTTTAAGAAAAACAAACTAAATCATGGCCAAAAACATTAAATAAGATCACGTACGTACAGGACCACAGCGGCTACGGCCATGTGACTGTGAGGACCTTCTTACATAATATTCGACTTTTTCATTAAGCATCTTTTATATATATCATGCTTTATTATAAAGTATAGTACAATGCATTTAATTTGAATAAGGTAATTAACTAACAATGTTTAATTTGAGAGGGAAGTGTATGTTATGTTATTGTAAGTTAATGGGTAATTCTATCTTCGTACTATTGAATTTTTGACAATTTCCTCGTACTATTGTGTTTTTTTTTTAATTTATTTCAAGAAATACAAATTGAGTTTATTATTTTTCCATTTGATTCCATTAAAGTGTGATATGACTTGAAAAATATGGAGTATTGGAGTTACCCATACTTGATTCTTCGTTATTTATCGACTAAAAACCCTTCTAACAAGTACCCATTGGTGAATTTTTTGAGTTGTGACTCTATATTACTCTATATTTGTCGAACATATTACACTTCAATGATATCAAATGAAAATATCATAACTCAGTGATATTTTTTGGAATAAAAAACAACGATGATACGAAATAGAATTGTTAGGTACGACTGTACGAGATAGAATTTCCCTAAGTTAATTAATCCTAGAATTTATGTTTTTGTCTTATATAAGTGATAGGTATATAAGTACCTTGCTTCCTTATCACACAAGGGATCGTGCGATGCACTTAAAATCTCACAAGCATTCACTTTATGCGGATCGGAGTACACAACAAAGGGAATTTGGCACATACATCAAGATCCATAGATCATACTTTGCATTAATAATAATGATTATGTGAGTGATTATGGATCAAATAAGGGCGGATTTAGAAATTCTAGAGTGATAATAATAATAATAATAATAATAATAATAATAATGATAATAATAATATATATTTTCGCATTATCACTCATATTTTGGAATCTAAGAGACTACTTGTTCTTTTTATCAAACAAGTTTTATCTTTTAACTTTATGATATTATTTATGATTTAAGATCGACACTTGTCTACATAAGTACACAATTCAATTTTAGTAATCACTACCGTGAAAGAATTGAAACAATGTTAGTATAAAACTTTAAACACCCGAGGTCTATATATAAGACATGCATTTTTTTTGGCCGGTAAAAGATTGCTCAAGGGTATATAAACGAGTAGTGATTTCCGCATTTTATAGTATAATCCGCACTCCATTTTAGCGTTCGCTTTGGCAATCGCAAAAATTTAGCGAGCGTCAAAACAGTCGCTAAAATAGAGTGCGAATTTACATTTGGAGTGCAAAAATCAGTGCTCTATATAAACCTTGGCACATCAAGCCTGTTCAACTTGAAGTGTCGTATACAGTATATACATGCATGCATATACATGCATGCATATATAAATACATATGGTAAATTGTATCGTACAAACGCTAATTACATTGATTATTTTATTTCCATTAGCAAAAGAATTTGTTTATTTATAATATTTTTTTTCATTTTTAATTACAAATAAAGAGAAGAAAATGAGTGTAGTTGTATCTAGTTAGGTACAGCCGGTGGTATGTACAATGCATATGCTCATTTCAATTTTACCATACGAAGTACTTATGCTTTATACCTATGCATTTATATACAATATACGTGGAGTATTGTTCTAGTGAAAGCCTATAATATGAAAACATATATATAATGCAAGTACTTATCCAACTTCTTATTAGTTATTATTAATTAGGCATACTTAAGTAGTTTCACTTTACTTTTAGTCTCGCTCATATAAATTCAATTGCAAACCTCGTATAAGCGTGCAACATGTCATTCGAGTTATTTATTAATCAAATGTACTTTGCTTTGGATGAAGCTAACCAAGAATAATTTAACCCCAAGCAACGTTACATTRTTATTGTATTTAACACTCCTTGTGCACTTAGCCTCTTATCATATCCTACGGAGTATTATAGTCCTAGGCCTACTAGCTTGTGTGTAAAACAAGTCCGGTGACGTTGGAGTACCTACAAACCATTACACTGAGTCTCGAGGCGGTCCAGGTCCAGGTCCTCACTCCTCAGGGGCAATGCCTTCGAAAATTTTATCCGGCCTAGTCGTACTAAATTAGCTCAAAAAGATATAGAGAAGAAATGACAAAAACTAATTAACTAAGTGTCATGAAAGGACGTTTTATAAGTTTACGTAGTTTAAAAAGTGTTAAACTTATAAACATATCAAATTTAGCTTGCCGCAATTTGACAAGCGTTCATACGATTCAATTATACACTATTTCTGTAAAATAATATATTAGTGTTTAACTACTCTTAAGGGCGCCGATTAACACACGAATATCGTAAAATAAAATTAATAAATTACTAGTATAAATATTCAGTTTAATGAACAATTAATTTGGGCGACATAAGTAATTCTAAATACTACCAAGGGATCCGTTGAAGTAAATATAGCGAAGGATATTGTATTAACAAGTTGTACAGTTTGGCTGAGCTATAACATAAATTCACAGAAAAATAATGCAGTTATTCAACCTTTTGTGTTTCCAAGAACAACAAACTAATGTTATCACTTTTAAGATTTAAAATTGATCCATGAACCCAGGAGACTTGTTATTATTCATGCAAAAGTAATTTTGAAACTGCTTCAGCCAGAGTACAGTACAAGCCAATCCTATAAAGAATACTTAATGTTTTTCATTCTCAAATGTTTTAGTCAATTACACCAACTGAATTCAACATCAAACTCAAAATTTTATTTTTATAATGAAATCATTTCGGAAGATATTTTTAGTTTATGTAGCCGGCTTCACTTATGAGACCGTAAGCTTTTAGTGATTTAGAGAATAAGAATAGTCAACCGTCAAAGAAACTAGAATGGAAGCCATAATGTTACATTAAGATCAAAACTTTTAACACATTTGTTACACCAATGCAAGCTAATAAGCTAATTAACTTTATTAACTTAGCTTTACTCAATACTAAAATTAAGTTCAAAAAAAGAAACCCACAACCATCTTTCATATGAAGAACGCTATTTTTTTGTGACAATCTAGATGGATCGCAAACCGGGCTCGAAAACGACCGGGTCGAAGTACTGCGGGTTCTTACACTACACCACCCTTTGCAATCAAAGTCATAATGAGTATTGGCTTCAGAGGATCATAAAGACTGCAATAGTCTTGAACTATGGAAATACACTTCTGTTAGCTGTTATTATTGATAGAGTATCCTTTGTCTTTTCCCTCTGTAAATCATTCTTCCATGTATCATACTCCTATTTCGAACCTTCGATTATCATTCATTCACACCATTATTTCGATCGAATTCATGGCCCAATTTGAATGAATTGTTGTTCGTTGTTTGTTGATGGTCTTGGCTTTTCTCTTCTGTTGAACCTCGATGACAACTGCTTCTCCAATGTGAAGCATCTGACCTTTTCCTAGAATTCCATCTCTTTAATGCCCATTTTGGTTAAATTAAATATTGGAAAAAAGGGGATTTTAGGAGTAAATGAAAGCTGTGAAATGTGGGTTTATTTTTAGTTGAGGGATGTGGATCATTGTGCAGCGATGTGAGGGAATGAAAGTGGTTGTAATGTTGTTTATATATATAAGGGAGAGTTATATGTATAATTAATTAATATCATTGGGATGTGAATAAACTGGTTTAGATTACAAATATTCTCTCTTTTTTGTAAGTTTCTTTTTCTATTTTGCTATGCACTTGCTCTAAATTTAGGGCATATAGGCTCACACTTGTCTTGCTATGTGGACTTAAGCAGGTAAGTTTAACTTTATAAACAGTTGCTAAAAATATCTTATCTTATTATTAAATGGAGTTATGAACTTAAAAATAATCTCATAATATTGAGAAATTAGGCATTGTTCTTTTGAGCTTATCTTTGAGTTAGTTTAGTTTTACTTACATTCAATTCAGTAGTTAAGGCGTAATTAAAAAGTTAGTAAGCCAGTACATTAATTGACAAGGCGAGAACCAGATCCCGATTAGCTTTTTATGGACTAAACAGGGTCCTTCTGGACAATCAATTGTTGCAGACTGTTGAACCTAGCTAGTTAACCTAGGAGTAGGATCACACTACCATTTAAGCAACAAAAGTGCTTCCTTACAATAATGTGTGACATAAATGTGGTGCATGAGTTTAGCTAGAAGGATGAACTTTGAGAATAAATTTTAGGACCACAAGTTTAAACCTGTATCTCTTGGTTTATATAAAAATAATTACTTCTCCCATTCGAATTAGTCGCTACACTTGGAAAAGTGTAAGTACCGGACTCCTAGGTGAATTTTGGTAGAAGAAAGACATAGAGAAAAAAAGGGGCCTCATGTGAGAGCAGAGAGATAGTATATTTTCCCAAATAAAGAAAATGTAGTAGAGACAAGTAAAATTGAAACATCCTTAAATAGAAAAGTGGTAGCGACAATAATTGAAAAACGGAGGAAAGTAGTGTCATTTAGTTCAAGCCCAACTAAGAGCGGCGGACTGACTGCATCTGATTAATTTTGCCCATCTCGGTACTCTGCTCAGAGCTTGTTTTAACAAATAGACGTAACTATATCTGTACGGGTACTGATGGTACTCAGGTAATTAATGTTTAGTAACATGGTGGCTTTGGATATCACAAGCAATTTACTTATTTAATCAAGTAATGCAAACCTAACGCTTGCGTTGGTTTGGTTGCATGTAGTTTCAAATCAAAGACGAAGATCTCAGGGCCCCCGGTGCGAAGAAGTGGAAGAGTGGGATCAAGGGGATTTTAAACGAGATAAGAGGGAGATCAAAAATGACTTGGTGGGAAGGAGTTAGAAAAGATCTGAAGCGTTGGATTTGCAAGAGGAGTGAGGCTCTCACGATCGAGGAGTGGAGAAGGAAATTTATGTGGATGACCTCATCCGGAATACACTCAACATTGAGGTTTCATGGTTAGGCCGAGAATCATCCAGTACAAATATGAGGGTTAATATGCTTATGATGTGATTGATTGATTGATTGAAGTAATGCAACCTCTTTTGCAAACTAAACATTAAAAAAAATTAGGCATTTTCCCTTTAAGACTCAATCGAAAGAAATTAGAAAACTTTCCCGTCTCATCTATGTTCACTAGAGAAGGATCATAAGTGTCCCACATTGTTAACTTGCAGTTGTATATGATGAAATAACAATTTAGATGAATGTTCATATTGACTTCTAAGTCAAACAAATTAAACCTTGTTCAGTTCTCATACTTTAGCTGGAAAACATGAAACAAAACAATGAAGAAAAACCCGCGTGCAAGCTAAGAGCTAGAAAAAGTATCCTTTGTGAATTTTTTGCTGCACAGAATGTGGGCTGTGGCTCTCTAAGCAGCAGAAAAACAAGGTCGCCAAATTAGTCTTAATGACGCAAGAAATCTGCAGCAGGTTATATAGTTAGATGGCACCTATCCTTGAGCACACGCATCGTTGCTATCTATCTCATTGAACAAAGCGTGTGATTCCATACGTTAAGTCGTTTTTTATCCTTTTCTCTAAAGAGCAGAACAAGGCACATATAGAGTTCATGATCTGGAAGACAAAGATGAGAGCAGAAGCAGGCATTTAGCCGGATGAAACTGAATTCAAGACTTCAAGGGGCAGGAAGCAAATGACCTCGATACAATAGTAGGCATTGCCTACGCTATATTATTATATGCAAGAGTCTACTCATATATTTAGAAGCTTATAACTTCGTATTTAGAAAATCCATGAGATAATTTAGTAGACTAAATTAACGATTTTATTTAATACAGCCTATACTTGAACACTTCAATTTGATAAATACTTGAGAATAGTCTGAGCAGTAGACCAACAGTAAGCTAATATACTGGCATATTCATTTTGGTGAAATATGGTAGACTACTAATATTTGACACTCTGAACAGCTTAAATCCTGCAAAATACTTGGGAAAGTCCAATTAGTAAAGTCACTAACAGTTAACGCTAATATAGTGGGCATGTTCTTTTTGTTGAAATATGATACCATGTTAGGCATTCAGGATAGTTCAGCGTGGAAGCAGTCACTAGCACACCAACATTAAATAGCAAACATGCTGTAACTTTTGTAGTATTGTACACCAATACATTACAAAAAATAATCAGTGGGGATGCAAGATGACTTTTGTAAATACTAAAACCTGTTATGTTCAATTCAGAACCCTGCATGAATTTGGTTCCGAATGAAATTCAATCTCCTTTTTGGCATAATAGATTCGCGATTTAAACAACCACATTACTTGACATGATGGATCTTTTGTCATTCCATACAACTTTCAACAATCAGGAATTTTTGGTACATAAGAAATAGTGAATTTGGCCTGAAAACAGAAAGAGCACAGATAATCTAGCAACAAATTATGTGCAGTATGCACTGCAATGCCTACCTTGCTTTTGTGATATAGTTGACTTGAAAAGTGGCCTACTTCGAGCTTCACAACTAGGTAGGAAAACATCAAAGAATATAATCCTGATTTCAAATACACAGTTATTCTTGTCTGATTCCATAAAGAAAATACTACTGTGAAGAAATTCTGGCCAATGTTTTTTCGTTTTAAACAAAGCAGAGGTCAAGTGTCGAAAACAAAAACAAGATAATGGACAAGCGCATTTACACACAACTCAAGATCAAATAGCCATAGCTAAAAGTTCAGGGATCCATTTAACAATTAACAGCAAACAACATCTGAGAGTTTATAGCTCATAGCTACATATGCTGAAACAAAATTACAAATAAATTTTGATAAATGATTTCCATCATTTTCAGCATCAAGAGACGAAAACCCCCTTCTAGAAGGTTGTCAACTGTCTCCACATCCTGTGCTTAATACAAACACACTGCAGACCAAACAAATAAGTTAACCTAGCAGAAACCATATCTCCAGCAGACACCACAGCAACGATTGCCAGCAGCAGATTATACCACGCAGCATTGAGCCGAAACAGGAGCCCATAGCCTGAGCAG
Organism: Bassia scoparia; assembly: GCA_008642245.1. Taxonomy (NCBI): domain Eukaryota; kingdom Viridiplantae; phylum Streptophyta; class Magnoliopsida; order Caryophyllales; family Amaranthaceae; genus Bassia; species Bassia scoparia. Next base: position 3,308 of record SNQN01007766.1, on the reverse strand, counting down.
TTCTTACGACAGCAAACCCAACAAACTTCTTATAACTCATTCACGAAGCAGAACAGCACGACACTGTCAAACATCCTTTATTCAGAGTTAAGATATTTAAAATTAAAGCAACAACCAACAGTAGAACATAAACAGCATCAGTTGTCGCAGCAGAATTTACATGTGCACTGAGCAGGAAACAGAACAGCAAAACCTGAGGCATCCTATAACGCAGCATCCCAATTCCTAATAAACAACGAAAAGCAGAAACGCTGGTCAAACATCACACTGCTCTTATGGTTATTCAAGACTTTCTTTTGTTTCCAGAATGACAAGAAACTGTGGTCACAAGATTGCAAGGAGTCATAAGCAGTCAAGTAAATATTAACTTCTGCAGAGTCCATAAAACACATTTTTTTTCACAAATGGACTAGCAGGAAAAAGAATAGGCCATAAACAGATAACTTATGAACCCATGAAATCTCTCAGTTTCCTGGCAATTTTGAAAGACAACATCTTAAATTAGCTCCAATAGTTTTTTTTCTGATAAACTATGCGAATAACAAACTCTACTATCCACAATCCCACATCATATAACAGCTCTCTGTTTTTCCAAAAGTCGAAATAAACATTCTAATCAAAGTCCCAAACTAGTCAAGCTATCTGATGGGCGAAATGGCAAAAGTAGTAAGTAGATTCAAGCCACAAATACAATGACAATATTAAAACAGAAATCAAGAACTATTACTTCGTATTAAACTCTTATATAACAAACATGAACTTAAGAAAAATCATGAATATTTCAAAGTAACCAATATTCGGTGGCAAGCAATTTTATTGTGATTGAAAAGAGTGTCTTTACCTTCATGATAATGTGGGTGGAAAGTGCACTTCAATTTAGAGCTTTAATCATTCTGAAAGCAAGAATCTCTTGATTTGATGCAAGCAATCCAAACTAGGCAGTTTTAATGTCGGAATAATATGCGTGAAACATTCGGGGAGTTGAAGCAATCACGCGAAGGGTTCTTCAAGTTGATGCAGTCCTTCAATATGGGAGGGATTTGAGCGATGTTAAGGGATGATTGGCGGCAGTCTCAAGGGCCTCCAATATAACTGCAGCTTTTTGAATATGGAAGTGATCTAGTGCAGTCAGTGTACTAAAGGCCTTGGCAGATTACACCTTCTTAGGAATATCATCCAATGTCGAGGGAAGGAAATGAGGCTGGAGAGACCTTCCAAAGGCATCCCTCCTCTCTCTTGCTTCCCATCCACACCGAACTCTGTTCAAATCCAGTGAAAAGCAGTTCCTCTCAATTGAGAGGGATTGTAGGTTGGTGAGATCTCGAATTTCCTCCTCCTGAAGACTCTTCAATTCGGTAAAGCAAACCTTACAATTGAAAGGTTCTAATGAGAAGACGAGAGTTTGAAAATCCCTCCCTAGCTCGTGCAAATTTTTCCATGCTCTGAAGATAAGTTTTACATAAATCGATATTAACAGCAGCTTTGCCATCAGTCTTCCTAAAGCAGAGAATAAAAAACTCCTCCATTATAATAACAATGAGTTTTCTCTAAACAAGGATTGGGATATCTTGAGTTGCTTGACTCAGCAGCTTACTGGATTGGAGGCATCGCTTGCCTTTCATACGAAATACTTCAATTGACACCCTTAGTAACCATTTGTTTTTAAACATGTGGACCATGGAGTGAAAGTATATGTCAGGGCTTGGGCAAGTCCATTGTCATATAATGGAGACAAAGAATAATACCGGAGATGACTGCTCCCATGGTTCGGACGCCATTTCAGTCCATCGACAGAGTTACCTGATCATACTCTTTGCTTTGTTCTCCTTTCCATGTCAGTTTTCCCCTCTCACCCATCCTTGCAAATTTGGCAACCATTCTAGCAGCTAGCTTCTCCAGAGACGGAAAGAATATTTTTGATTGGAGCTGGCCCCTCCTTGACGTTAACATAGATGGGGTGCCACGCCTGTATGCTTTCTAACACTAGAACAAACTACAAAGACGGAGAATATTTCAAGAATGAACGAAGTTGCACTCGCAGCCGTATCGCGAGAAGTGCTCCAACTCCTCCCAGGATATGGACACCTGCGTGATGACTTGTATTTGGTGTCAAGTATTTCCCTTGATTTCAAAGTGTTGGTCCATGATCGCTTGGTCGAACATCTGTACCAGATAGTTTCCAAGCCCGAGAGTGTTTTCCAACGTATATATACCTTGCTTTCAAAGGCTGAGATGTCTCCCTGGTAGTATATACCTTCTTTCCAATTGCTTGAGGATCTGTTCTAACTTTCATGATGATATCACCCTTAAGGTTTCACTAGGAATTTTTGATGTCCTTGAGCTTCACCTCCATTACCTATGATTATCACCACCCATATTTGACTGAGAAGCCAATACAGACATGGATGTCATGTGAAGACATACAATTGAATCCAGGTGGGTTATTATCTCAACCATAGTCACATTCATAAATGATCCTCTAAAGTCAATGAGCGATCGGTGTTCTGCCTCAGGGCTGCGCGGGAAACTGTATTTAACCTCTTGCATCCCACGTAATCTCATGTTTGCAAAAAAAGAAGCTTTGGCGATTGATTTAGGGAGCCGCTTTCAAATATTTTACATTGGCGCAGATAATCAAGGAGTACCTAAGATTGTGGTTACTTTAGTCGAAATGTATTGGGCAAAGTTCAATTGGGCCGAACACCTTGCGCGAAGTCCCAATATGGCAACTGTCCACATTGTGAAAGATGCAGTACACTCGCTTGGATGACTGGAACGATACTCTCCTCCACACTTGAAATTGTACGCAATGTTTTACTTGCAACATTATTGTTTACCAATAAAGTCAATAGAAGATGCTGACTTGAGTTACCGAGATAGTGATGAAAGATACCTTTCCAATTTGAGGTGTATCGTGATCACAATCAAAATAATCCTCTCCCGAGGCTAAACTTTCGAGCAACATCGATTGGACCATGCAAATCATGCATTTTAAATGAATAACTTCACCACATTCATGCGTTTTCCGGGGGTACTTGGAAATGAGGATCTACTCCAATAATATTCCGAAGCAGATATTCTTACATGACTTCAATGCTTTTGACCATGGCACGGTTCGGAAGCAAGATATCCTTGTGCCATCCACATACTAATTATACACCCTCTTTTCAATGTGTTAATACCGCCTCTCGCTAGGGAAGATTTGAACAACTCAACAATTTCGTACCTCTCTGAGGGAAGAGGAGCAATAGGACAGCTTAACTAAGGTTGGCAATATTCTTGAAACCATCGTATGTATGTCCTATATG